>WNGS01159612.1:3656034-3670060 GCA_020271785.1 Procambarus virginalis
TGTTTCGTAATAACTAATTACATTTTCAAAGACTTTTAGTTTTCACACACAACTATAACCTGAAACACTAAGCAGTTCTTTACTATGCTATGATTTTAAACAGCTTTCATCTTTCATTTTATACCCGCGTTTTGGGTGAGGTGATATGTTACAACGTTTTTAATGAGGTGAACAAAACTTTCAACAAAGGACAGAACACGAAAACATGGATATTAACTGGATATATTACTGGGTAAAATTGAAGGTATGAATGGAAGTAACTGCGGAAGGGCCTATTGGCCCATATTTCTTGATGCTTCTATATTGGAGCGGGGTCTTGAAGTGGGTAGAATAGAACCCCGCTCCAATATAGAAGCATCAAGAAATATGGCCAATAGGCCCTTCCGCAGTTACTTCCATTCATACCTTCAATTTACCCAGTTAATATCCAGTTAATATCCATTGTTTTCGTGTTCTGTCCTGTTGAAAGTTGAAAGTTTTGTTCACCTCATAAAAACTGTTGTTAAATATCACCTCACCCAAAACGCGGGTATAAATGAAAAGATGAAAGCTGTTTTAAATCATAGCATAGTAAAGAACTGCTTAGTGCTTTCAGGTTATAGTTGTGTGTGAAAACTAAAAGTCTTTGAAAATGTAATTAGTTATTACGAAACGCGTTCAAGTGTCGCGTCAGACTAAGAAATAAAGAATGAATTTTGGAGAATTGATTTTTCATTTACCGTCATCAGTAAAAACAAACATAAGGAAAATTGAGAAAATTCGTGTTAGAATTATTAATCTTACTTTTTCGGTCATATTTAATAACATTATATATATATATATATATATATATATATATATATATATATATATATATATATATATATATATATATATATATATATATATATATAAGGCAGTAAAATAAATGGCTCAACTCTTGGTTGGTGTAAGACCTGCTCCCAACCCCACACTAGGCTGAGTACACACCACCATGGAGCCAGGAACGTGCTGCCTGGCCGGTGTGTGCGTGTGTGCGTGTGCGTGTGCGTGTGCGTGTGTGTGTGTGCGTGTGTGTGTAGGGGGGGGGGGGGGGCGAGACAGCGCTTGGAACTCGTAATCCTAGGATCCGGGTTCGATCCCAGGCGCTGGCAGAAACAAATGGGCAGACTTTCCTTCACCCTGATTCAAAGCGGTCCAGAACCCTAATAGGCTCAGGAATCTGTACACCGGTTGATCGACAGGTGGGAGGCGGGACCAAACAGCCGAAGCTCAACCCTCGCAAACCCAAAACTACTACAACTAGACTAATACAACCCCCCCCCCCAACACCCAGGTAGTATACTTGGCACTTCTCTCTCCCTATTCCATGGGTCAACACCATTCCCGAATTTCCAATTACCCAAATGCAATAACCCCCTCTCCAATGTTCCTCTCTCGTCTAAATTCCCAAACTCCCATTCGCAGAGATTCCCATTATTCCCCCCCCCCATTCCCACCCCTTGTTTATGTAAGAGGGATCCCCATTCCACAGATAACCTACACAGGGACCCTTTTCCTCTCAACCAAAGTAGGGGGTGGGGGAGGATTGCTATTCAGAAATTAACCTTTGCATGTACTTCCATTCGCAATTAACTATTGCGTAACGACGTTCAAGCAGAATATTCTTACGCAAAGGAGGACTACGGTTGCACTCGCCGAATAGCGTATTTGGTCGGCAGTACTCGCCTAATTGTGCTTGCGGGAGTTGAGCTTTGGCTCTTTGGCTCCGCCTCTCAACTGTCAATCAACTGGTGTACAGATTCCCGAGAAGAAGTTATGGGGTACTTTTGCTATTTACGCGGATAGGGAGTTTGGGAAATTCCCAAACTCTATTGGGATAGGGAGTGGTATACAGGGTATACACCCTGTATATACAGGGTATACACCCTGTATACCACTTATGTAAGACCAATCCTGGAGTATGCAGCTCCAGCCTGGAGTCCATACCTAGTTAAACACAAGACAAAGCTAGAGAGGATTCAACGGTATGCCACCAGGCTCGTCCCGGAACTGAGGGGAATGAGCTACGAGGAAAGGCTAAAGGAGCTGAACCTCACATCCCTGGAAAACAGAAGAGTAAGGGGAGACCAGTGGGGAGTCGGTGGCTGAGCGGACAGAACACTGGACGCATGATCCTGTGGTCCCGGGTTCGATCCCGGACGCCGGAGAGAAACAATAGGCAGAGTTTCTTTCACCCTGATGCTCCTGTTACCTAGCAGTAAATAGGTACCTGGGAGTTAGTCAGAGCTCACGGGCTGCTTCCTGGGGGTTGAGGCCTGGTCGAGGACCGGGCCGTGGGGGCACTAAGCCCCGAAACGCATTCAGCCGGCACAATGTCCGTCCCCCTCCCCCCTTCACCTTAAAAGTTTTAAATAAGAAAACCCCTACACCCCCCCCCCACTTACTCCCAAGAGGGAAGGGGGCGGTGCAAGGGGGTGGACAGCCTGGCCCCCCCCCCCGAAAGTATTACACTCTAGAAACCCTCTCCAGGTAAACTCCAGGTCACCCCTAGCTGCCAGGAGGAGGCAAGATGAAGAGATTGACTAGACCTTTTTTATCTATTAAAACAAAGCCTCACAATACAAACTCCAAGATGAAATACCGATTTCCCATTTCCCCAGCTTGCTTCCTTCCTCCACCTCTCCATCTTCACCTCTACAGATACCTTTTGACAAGTTCTAACGCCAAGAAAAATTAATATATATATAACTCAATTCGATTCAAGATAAATTCTGACTTTTATTACACCATCTCTTTCTCCCTGCGGAGCTCTGCTGGTCGATGTGTTCCCTGAGGCAGGCGCTACCAGCCTCTCCCTGTCATCGATATCAGTCCGGCAACTGTCCTTGGCATGAATAGTTGATATATTGGGCCCCCCTGACACAGTGCAGGGAAGGTTGGCGAGGACCCCCTGGTGTAGGGGGGCCGGGGACACCCACCAGATGGGGGAGGGCCCCCTGGTGTAGGGGGGTCGGAGACACCCACCAGATGGGAGAGGGCCCCCTGGTGTAGGGGGGTCGGGGACACCCACCAGATGGGAGAGGACCCCCTGGTGTAGGGGGAACGGGGACACCCACCAGATGGGAGAGGACCCCCTGGTGTAGGGGGGTCGGGGACACCCACCAGATGGGAGAGGGCCCCCTGGTGTAGGGGGGCCGGGGACACCCACCAGATGGGGGAGGGCCCCCTGGTGTAGGGGGGCCGGGGACACCCACCAGATGGGAGAGGGCCCCCTGATGTAGGGGGGCCGGAGACACCCACCAGATGGGAGAGGGCCCCCTGATGTAGGGGGGACCGGGGACACCCACCAGATGCGGGAGGCGGGACATAGACGCTGTGACACATTGGGTAAAATGGACAGCAAGATGATGTAGAGACTCCTTACCTTACGATGATTTCGGGGCTTAGCGTTCCCGCGGCCCGGTCCTCGACCAGGCCTCCTGGTCGATACCTCAGACACAAACCACCAATAGACATGACACGCATCTGATTATTAGCATTATAAATATTCCTACATTTAATATGAACCAAATATTATTTGAAATCAATATAACATTCTTCACCGAGAGATTAACCTTCGTTTACCAGAATTTACCCGAGAGCCACTTAACACGAGGACAGGAAGCCGGCGGCTTGTCGAAGGCCCCCCTCCCCTCCAAATTTTCCTTGGCTGTGGCTGCTTTAACACCACAAAAATCACCCATAGCGTTGAGGGGTAACCTCCCCACATGCAGGGGTGTAAATCAGAGGGGACGATGCTCTGCGGCACTGAACACCCTTTTCTCACTATCCTTGCGCCAGAGTGGCGGCTCTCTGGCCCCACTCTTCCCATCGAAACAAGAGAGAATATCAAAATAAAAAGTTAGAACTAGGATAATAAAAAAGGTGCGATAGAACAGATACACAATCTCCATAATCTTTACGGGCTATTCATGCCCGTGTCACCTCCTGGTTGGCTTAACCTTAATCAACCGATCAATCAATAACCCGCGCTGAGTAGCGGGGGCCCGCAGCCTCCACTGGGGGCCCTTCAGCCTCCACTGGGGGCCCTTCAGCCTCCACTGGGGGCCCTTCAGCCTCCACTGGGGGCCCTTCAGCCTCCACTGGGGGCCACTGGAAAGGGAGAGGAGGGAGGGGCTGGGAGAGGAAGAATTATTACTCCGGGTGCAGAGTTTTGAAGGTGGTGCACAGGCCGGGTATTGAGCAGAGAGCCAGGCTCAAGTATGTATGTGGCCCAGCAGCCAATAACGCTCCAAGCTGCTTCATTGATATATCATCATGCCTGTTGCCGGCTGTCAGCAGCTGAAGCAACGGTGATCGAACCCCGGCGGTGGTCGAACCCCGGCGCTGGTCGAACCCCGGCGCTGGGCGAACCCCGGCGCTGGTCGAACCCCGGCGCTGGTCGAACCCCGGCGGTTCCATTAAATGCTCTTAAGGTCAGACGTGGCCATAACATCCGCCTCTACCGAGAAGAATAACACAAAGTCTTTACCACAATAGCACAGATAACTCAAGACTGGATCGTTACCTTCCACTCTATGTCGTTAATAAACGAGCCGTAGTATGTTGTTTGACCTCTAATGGGGGTCTTAGAGGGGGGGTCAAAAATCCCCCTCTACTTCCCCTCTACTAGGTTCCACTAGACGTGGGGGGGGGGGCAGGGGGGCCTAACCAAGTGATTACCAATAGAAAAGCACTCGCTAACACCAACTGGGCTGGCGTCTTACTCCAGATTAAATTACTGACCATTACCAACCTAATTACCTGAGTAATGATACAACTCTGTTCTCCAGGGCCCCGGGTTCCCTCCTTCCCTCTCCCAAGGGCTCCCCTCCCTCCTGCCCTCTCTCAAGGGCTCTCCTCTCTCCCTTTTCTCAAGAACTCCCCCTCCCTTCATCTCCCCCATTCCCAGGGGCAAGCTCCCTCCCTCCCGCCAGTCTTACCCTGTTCCAGACCTCGCGCCAGAACTGACTTGGCACAAGGCGCAGAGTTCATAATGGAGATTATCGACACAGTGGACCCGCTTGCTCCCCCTCCCGCCAATTGCTAAATACTGCACCACATCATGTAAGAACATGGTCGTCCTATGAATGCCCCCGTCCTCGTCCACCCTCCGGGTCACCCTTGCTGTCTTGGGTCCCCTCTTCACCCCCCAGTCCGGCCTCTCCAGTCTCCACAACGGGCAGAATATGGCGTACTAACGTGGAAAATAAGCTGGTTCCAAACCTTCACAAATACCATCACATGAGACCAGGAGGCTCCGACAGCCAGATTGACCAGTCCAGCAACCAGGAGGCCTGGTCGGGGACCGGACCGCGGGGGACGTTGAGCCCCGAAATCATCGCAAGACAGCTTCCCCCTCCCCCCTTTCACCGGGAGTCGAGCGTGTGTCAGAGCGATGATCCTGAGTAGTGTCAGATGAGCCATCACGCAAGAACCGCCCTTAAACCCCCCGGCCCGATGGGTGACTGATGGCCAGGCGGCGATACATTATCTAAGACTTTAATGACCTCACCCTGCTTGGTGAGGCGATAGGGGGGGGGGGGTGGAGAGCCAGGAGGGGACACTTCACCTCAGGACCGAGCCTGAGGACGCGTGCGGGAGGCCAGCCACAACAACCTGCCCAGACACAAGGCCTCACGACCCAGCCACTAAAAGCGCCAAATATGGTCGAGCAATAACATGTCACGAGCACCTCTAAATGAGTACGCGGGCCTGCGAGCCGCTGCCACTAACAGCCTGACCGAGCAAGTTATATCACCACACGCGCTGACGTCTCCTCGTCGGCCTTGGAGAGTCGAGCAAGTCCAAACGGATTACAGATAATCGACAGAAAAACCAATCTGACCACACACACACATCACAGCGTCGTGTTATCCGTCGACAAAATTAAAAAGACCAGCCCAAGTGGGTGGACTGGGGTGGGTGGACTGGATTGGGTGGACTGGGGTGGGTGGGCGGATTGGGTGGACTGGGGTGGGTGGACTGGGGTGGGCGGATTAAAATCTGCACAGTACAATAATCCAAAATACATAAGAGGAGAAAGCTGGTGCATTAGATTACACAAAAACGACTCACGGCTCCACAACACACTCCGATCATATAGAAAATAGACCTTAAAGTCTCACTCTCTCTCTCTCTCTCTCTCTCTCTCTCTCTCTCTTGGGAACAAGTCATCAAACACGTCCCAGCCATGCTTCTGCCGATGAGCCTGCAAGCACCAACAGCCTCATCAATCACACACACAGCGCCTGGACTGCTAAAACGGACGAATCCATTACCCGATAGCCGGAAGATAACAAGAGGACGCCTCCCAATCTCACCTCCACCACACGCCTTTACGGCAAAATATATCAAACCCAAATTAACAAATCGACTCTGCAAGCCCACCAAAACACTCTTATCTCAAGACACATCCTCCTAAACTCAAGATATCCCCCCTCCTTTCACCCTCTTACCTCTCTCCACCTTCCCTTCCTTACCAATTTTCTCCTCCCCCCCATTAAGTCTGATCAACCTACATATCCCTTTACCAGAAAATGGGATTATGTTTTTCTTCTCCCATGTTAATATGCATAACCTCTCGCACACAATATTTATATCGGAGGCGTATCTGGGTCGTCTGCATACAAATGGTGATTAATACTACCGTCTCCAGCACCCTGGATTCACGAGGAATTTATTTTGAGCGGCCCACGGAGACTATCTTAACTACAGAATGCCTATCTGCTCAGACAAGGCACCGTCTTGAAATACATATATAATTTATATCTAAAGTAGTTGACATCTTAGACATCCATCCGTCTCAGTCTACGCTTGAAACAATCCATCGTTCCCATGACTATTATCGTGACCGGTATTTCTAGTTTTCCTCAAATCTATTTCGAATCCAGTATTTACCCAGGTCTTTCCTGAAAGGAAGCTTCTCTCAATTTATATCCACTGTTTAGTGTTTTTAGTTTGTAAACTCCACGGCGACATTATCTACATTTCTGGGTTAGGTCAAGAGTTTGGATCAGTATTTTTAAACAGAATTTGTTTTAATTTATTCCACCTATTTCAGCATGATCTACCCTAATTTCTTTGGTTTACCTGGAATCTGTTCCAGGTAAACTGGGTCCAGGAGTTGTTGTCTTCCCCCGATCCCGGCCAGAGGCCAGACTCGACTAATTACGACTAAAAGGCTGCTTTATTCCGTCAATATAAAGCTTATTAACAGACTTTCAGCGGCTGGCAATTTGGTGGAAGTCTTGTAACTGAGTAGACTCCTTTGCATTCCTAACAACATGGAATGTAGTAATGAACATTGCCATTTTGACTTAATCTCTGCAGTGAAAGTTCCAATCACTGGCAAGGCTATCTTTGAAGCATAGGCAGTGGCTTTACCATTGTAGTTTTCAAGCTTTGGGGACTGTTTTTTTAACGTATCTTAGTGGCACTCAGCAATGGTGTCAATGTTTGATCCAGTGTCAATGAGAACTTTGAGACAAATACCAGCAATGTATACTATAGTCTCTGGGTTGTTTGGAAGATCATTCCATTCTGTGATTGCTTGTACTCCATAAATGAAATCACATTCACTGTCATCTGAGACTGGTTGTAATTACATGTTGACTTTTATATTATTAACATTTTGGATATGAGGTGCAAGATTGTGTTTGCCACCTCGACACCTATGACCTGATCCTCGTACAGTGCTTTTATTCACCGATTGTGGTTTCTTTAGTGCGGAACGACACATAGCACCAAAATGACCTAGTTTTCCACACTCATAGCACTTCTTACCTTGAGCAGGACAAACATTACCTTGGTGTGGGTAGTCTCCTCCACAATTGTAACAATTATTGTTGACAACCTCTGATGTGAGTCGTTGCGACTGCTTGAGTCTTGTTCCATGACTCCAGTTGTGATGTGGTTCTTTCTCGGCTCAATTTACTGTTAGGTTTGGCATGATATCTTCTATGATCACAGTGTCCTCCCAGAACCTTAAGTACTTCATCACTCTTAGTAACAGTGGCAGAACCGTGTTGGCACTGCACTCCATGACACGGGCATCACGTGCAGCATCTTCCATTCAACGAGCATCATGTGCAGCATCTTCCATTCAATGAGCAATATCCAGTATCTTGTAAGAGAACTCTCATCATCAACAAGTTCTAGAGCTCTTCGACGGAGATGTGTAGATGTGCATGTTTCAATTATTGNTATATATATATATATATATATATATATATGTATATATATATATATATATATATATATATATACTCTATTTTCTTTACTATAACGAAAGGGTAAGATTACCGATTCTAATCGAATCTCCTCAATATTTCTTACCTTTTTTTCACTGTCGAGGAAAGTTGAAAAATTAAATATCCAAAGTTCATTTTTACACTATATTATAGTCTGACGCCAGGGGATGAGTTTCGCAAGGTACGCCTTACATTTCCAAAGACAATTTTGAGCCCCACCCCCCCCCCGGGGCTCCATGTGGGGGGGGGGGTGGGGGGGCAGGCTCCAAGCCCCAGGAAGGGCAGGGGGGGCGCAGGCTCAAGCCCCAGGAAGGGGTAGGGGGCAGGCTCCAAGCCCCGAAGGGGTAGGGGGCAGGCTCCAGCCCCAGGAAGGGGTAGGGGGCAGGCTCCAAGCCCCAGGAAGGGGTAGGGGGGGCAGGCTCCAAGCCCAGGAAGGGGTAGGGGGGGCAGGCTCCAAGCCCCAGGAAGGGGTAGGGGGGGCAGGCTCCAAGCCCAGGAAGGGGTAGGGGGGGGCAGGCTCCAAGCCCCAGGAAGGGGTAGAGGGGGCAGGCTCCAAGCCCCAGGAAGGGTAGAGGGGCAGGCTCCAAGCCCCAGGAAGGGCAGGGGGGGGGCAGGCTCCAAGCCCCAGGAAGGGCAGGGGGGGGCGGAGGCTCCAAGCCCCAGGAAGGGGTAGGGCAGGCTCCAAGCCCCAGGAAGGGGGTAGGGGGCAGGCTCCAAGCCCCAGGAAGGGGTAGGGGGCAGGCTCCAAGACCCCAGGAAGGGCAGGGGGCGCAGGCTCCAAGCCCCAGGAAAGGGCAGGGGGGGCAGGCTCCAAGCCCCAGGAAGGGCAGGGGGGGTAGGCTCCAAGCCCAGGTCCTTCCTTCCATGCACTTTTACGCACAATAAATTATCTTCTGGCGTTGTTGCTAAGCTCCATTCATTGTTTTGGCTTCCTGCCAGAACGCACAAATATAGTTAACAACAGAAAACAGCATTATAAAAGGGAAGACAGAAATACCTGCGGGGTAACTAACTTAATCCCAGTCAACGAGAAAAAACGCCTGGTTGTCCGTCAAGCAGCCTGTAGGAACATCCGCCACGCAGCAGCTGCGGTTACCCCGACCTTAACACCGCCACAAGAGCTACTCGAGTCATCCATCACATTAATATCTCGCCTCCGTGACGGATGACGCTCCATGCAACTCTTGCCTTTAAGGCCCTCTTGTCCGTCCGTCCGTCCCACCCCCATGTTAACCTCTCCAACTCTGATCTACTACAGTACACCATCAAAAGCAGATTCCAAGAGCAACATTCGCTCGCATCATCCTTCCTATGCCTCGGTGTCGTTGCAACAGGCATAGTTTGGTATTGCAGTTGCAACTGCAGCCCTCTTCCCTGGTCTTCAAAGTTAAAGACATAATGGAAGGCATAACTATAAAAATCCCCCTGAAACATGCCCATTTAAAAAGTATTTTTCCCCCCCACTTGCAGTCACGGAAAGAAAATGGGAGACAGCCCGCGGAACACGCCAGCAACTAGCTCAAATCCTAGCCTAATAACGCTTAAATTACCTCTCGGAGAGATGATTTACGCGTCGGGGAAAAAAGAAGAGGTCCCCGAGGACAAGTGTGGGAAGAGATTGGTCGACATTATGCAGTGGGGTTGAGTGTCATGTGACAGACAACGTGTCATCATTAGGCTGTCAGGAGGGCCGGGGGAGCGTGGAGACGATGTCTCCCATCTCCATAATGTCTTCTCACGTCACCTAGTCGCCAGCCATCTTGTTAGTGCAGATGTCAGCCAATGTTGTTACCTGTGATGAGGGAGGCAGTTATTCTTGGGAGGGGGTGCTTGGGAGGCTCTCTGGAAGGTGTGTCCGGGTGTGTGTGTGGCCCCTGGTGACACCAGCCGGGTGTGTGTGGAGCCACTGGTGACACCAGCCGGGTGTGTGGGGGGGCCCCTGGTGACACCAGCCGGGTGTGTGGGGCCCCTGGTGACACCAGCCGGGTGTGTGTGGAGCCCCTGGTGACACCAGCCGGGTGTGTGGGGCCCCTGGTGACACCAGCCGGGTGTGTGGAGCCCCTGGTGACACCAGCCGGGTGTGTGGGGCCCCTGGTGACACCAGCCGGGTGTGTGTGGGCCCCTGGTGACACCAGCCGGGTGTGTGGGGCCCCTGGTGACACCAGCCGGGTGTGGGGGGCCCCTGGTGACACCAGCCGGGTGTGGGGAGCCCCTGGTGACACCAGCCGGGTGTGTGGGGCCCCTGGTGACACCAGCCGGGTGTGTGGGGCCCCTGGTGACACCAGCCGGGTGTGTGGAGCCCCTGGTGACACCAGCCGGGTGTGTGGGGCCCCTGGTGACACCAGCCGGGTGTGTGTGGAGCCCCCGGTGACACCAGCCGGGTGTGTGGGACCCCTGGTGACACCAGCCGGGTGTGTGGAGCCCCTGGTGACACCAGCCGGGTGTGTGGAGCCCCTGGTGACACCAGCCGGGTGTGTGGAGCCCCTGGTGACACCAGCCGGGTGTGTGGAGCCCCTGGTGACACCAGCCGGGTGTGGGGGAGCCCCTGGTGACACCAGCCGGGTGTGTGTGGAGCCCCTGGTGACACCAGCCGGGTGTGTGTGGGGCCCCTGGTGACACCAGCCGGGTGTGGGGGAGCCCCTGGTGACACCAGCCGGGTGTGGGGGGCCCCTGGTGACACCAGCCGGGTGTGGGGGGCCCCTGGTGACACCAGCCGGGTGTGGGGGGCCCCTGGTGACACCAGCCGGGTGTGGGGGGCCCCTGGTGACACCAGCCGGGTGTGGGGGGCCCCTGGTGACACCAGCCGGGTGTGGGGGGCCCCTGGTGACACCAGCCGGGTGTGGGGGGACGGAAGTCGGTCACCTTGCGATGACTTCTGGGCTCAACGTCCCCGCGGCCCGGTCCTCGACCAGGCCCCCTCGTTACCGGACCGTTCAAGGCAAAGTTCCGAACTTCCCAAGTTGTCGACTGTTCACCATGAGCGCCAGAATGACCGTCCAAGTTCCATGTTCTCGGAGCACTGTTCTGTTCTCGTGTTCTGTCTCCTAATACGTCGCATTTGACACGTACTAGTGAAAACGGAAGCACCGGAACTTCATGAATCTTACGTTGGGGGGTTTGGTAGCTTGGGTAGGGGGGATGGGGGGGGGGATGGGGGTAGCCAGTTAGGCAGCTGCCTAACTGGCTACCTACTCCCTACTATCTACTACTATCTACTACTACCTACTCCCTACTACCTACTCCCCCCTCCCTACTATCCATTCATCAGCCAAGCATCTGCTCGCAGCCTGCCAATCACAACAGTCAAGACACTCACCACCAGAGCTATTGATACCCCCACACCTCTGGCTCGCCCCTCTCATGACCAGTTCGAGTCTCTCAGTGCCCAGGTAACTGGAATGGACCACCGCTATCTTCCTCACGGCTCGGTGTTCGGCTCAGCATCTCTTGCGGTCCTTGTAGCAAGATTTTTTTTTCCTCCCCGAAAGAAGTGAACCGATCCCATAGGTACTGCAATATTGGGCCGATCCGCGGCAAAGGTGGAGCAAGCTCCTAGCATTTCGCCATGTTGCAAAAATCAGTTTAATATCAAGGATGCTGCATCCGGGGGAAGGTCACACATAACCTGCCGCTATCAAGGGCAGAATATTCCCCCCTCTCCCTTCTCAGGAGCTGAAGAACAAGATCTTGCCTCACTCAGGAGGAGCAATGAAAGCTTACGCCAGCAGGGGCTTGAGTTCAGCCCGCCTACCATTACCCAAACAGTTCCTTCCTCCGGCGTCATCCTCTGACTAACCCAGCTGTATTTACCCAGAAACACTGTAGGGAGGGGGGGGGGAGAAAAGGGGGTAAAGAGGGGTAGGGGGTCGAGTTGCTGACGGTGGGGTGTTCTGTGAGTTAATCTTTAGTGTGAAAATAGTACATAGAATACAGTAAACTACAGAATGGGGACTTTGACCCAAATATCACAGTAACAAGGTTATCGCGAATAACCGAACTCAATTACGGGCTCACCATAGCCCGTGCTACATAGACACTTCGTTCCGAGTAGCTAAATCTTAAACAACAATACAGAGGGGGGGGGTGCATACAAGGACACTCCTATTTATAACAGCACTGTGAATACCTACTTTGTGGGGGTTCAGGGATTAAAGGCCTAGCGGCCCAATTTCCAACCAGGCCTCCCGGTTTTTTCGTCTGGTCAACCAGGCTGTTGCATGCGGCTGCTCGCAGCCTGACACATGAATCACAGCCTGGTTGATCAGCTATTCTTTGGAAGTGTTTGTAGAGGTCACTCTTGAACTCTGTGAGGGGTCGGCCAGTTATGTCCAATAGGCCTCCACATAGCGTGTATTAGGCATAAGAAAGTGGTTTCAATTTCCTTTGCAACGTCAGTGCAAAAAACTTTCCGGCGTGTCCAAAGTGTATAGTACAGATGTCTACTTTCCAACTGCCTTCTACGTCAATATATGCAATTGAAGGCAGTGACACTCGAGCAATGCCAGTCTCGGCACCGTGCCAGAAGCGCCCATAACCAAAGCGATATACTGCAACGACCTCGAATTGCAATTTGATGGGCAACATGAAACACCATGCACACCATGTACCCCCGCACGGCACCGAATAACCCGGCACACACACCTACACACACCTCTCCTGTTTGACACTTTATAAAACACCATCACCCAGCCGGCGGCACCATTTGGTCACCATTTGGTCCGGGAGACATCTCCCGTCACGCAGGGTGCAGTCGCACGCACCTCCACAGATCTCCAGTATCATCTCTCGATACTGTTAATGGCTCATAAGGGCAACCACTTACGGGTTATTCATTGCCGTGGCCCCACCTCTTGGGTGGCTAATCTTTATCAATCAATCAATTCAATCAGCCGGCGGCCACGGGAGACATCTGTTCACGGGGTAACCATAGCCCGTGCTTCTTGCCCCGCTCCTTTGCCAGGTAAGTTACAGGCTCACCATAGCCCGTGCTACTTGCCCCGCTCCATGTGCCAGGTAAGATTACTGGCTCACCATAGCCCGTGTCTACTTGCCCCGCTCCTGTGCCAGGTAAGGTTACGGGCTCACCATAGCCCGTGCCCGTGCTACTTGGAACTTGTTCCGAGTAGCTGAATCTATAACAACAACACATCAGCCGGCGGCAAGAGAGTGTGAACCCTCAGCCAGTCAATACGATCTTATTCCCCCATATAATAGCCGGGCGTACCAGCCTTGCCTACCAAACTTTCCCGCCAAAACAACACGGCCAGAATATAGCCACGGACAAAAATGAACCCGCTATCCTATGCATAAACTAGAGGCAGGAATCTGCAGGCCGGCCTCGCAGGGGAGGACGTGGGGAGGGGAAGAGGCTAGGCTCAGGAGAGCGGGAGCTGCCCTCTCCTAGCCCTCAGGAGAGGGCTGGGAGATGGGGGGAAATGGGACTAGCCCCCCCTCAATGGCAGTCCACCTTGAGGGAATGATAGATCCTGGGAGGCCAGTCACGCGTCCACGAGGGCAAAATGTGTATAAATTTGTTGAACCCATTGTGTGTGGGAGAACGGGAGAGGGGGGATGGGGGATTGATTGGGGGAGGAGGGGGGTGAGGAGACGAACGGGGGAAGGAAGATAGAGGCAGGGCAGGGGTTCCACTCCCCTTACAAGGTGACCGACTACTGACCTTATAATGTAGGAAACTAGTGCCGTTGGTGGGGGGTGGGGGGGGAGGTGTTGGAGAGGAAGGGCAGAACAATGCA
>WNGS01159612.1:3687894-3697894 GCA_020271785.1 Procambarus virginalis
CCAATCACTGTGGATACGCTGCAATTAAGAATTTGAGGACAGGTGGAAACAAATACTTACTGGTTGATGATTTCTCTGTCTTTGCTGAATACCCCCGTTGAAGAGCAGAGGTGCAATAGGTACTCAGAGAGAACTATCAACATCAGAGGCCCGAGACTGTTCAACACGCTTCCACTACACGTAAGGGACATAACTGGCCGACCCCTCACAGTGTTTCAAGAGAACTTGACAAACACCTCCAAAAGGATACCTGATCAACCAGGCTGTGATTCATACGTCAGGCTGCGAGTAGCCACGTCCAACAGCCTGGTTGACCAGACGACCAATCGGGAGGGGGCGTGTGACGGGGCTATACAAGCCTAACCAACCCATCCTGCTAGCCAATACATCTCATTCTTAAATAAATCCACCAACCGGTCTTCCAACACTCAAACACCAGTGTTGATCGTGTTCCACACACACCGGCCTCAGATGGTAGGTGGGTTGCTTGGGTTGGTGCGTTCTAGCCAAGCAGAATAGCTGTATTTTTGTTTTTCTGGCGACAGTCTGGGGAACGGTCTGGGGGAAACATGAACCACTGAAGGACAACCACCCCTCCACCCCACACCCGCCTCACGAAGCCGCCTGCCGTGGGCCCCCGACCCACATTACCTGCCGTGGGGGCGATACCGTTCACACCGGTACTGGACGGTCCAAAGGTTCAAGGAAGGGAGAAGGAGGAGCGGACCAGCGAGTCAAGACACACATCGCTAGGTGAGCGAGGAGAGGAGGAGAGGGGGAGAGGGAGAATTATAGGTTCCGGTGAAGGAGGAGGGGGAGTAGGCGAGTTGGTCAGTGGGTCGCGTTCCCCACACTCTCAGGAGCCATTGCGGTATCGAGTCGTGACACAAACCGCTCCTATAAGAGGTTACGACTGGATGATAATATCACCGAGTCAAGGCTGCAGAACGCTGTGATCAAATAAAGCAGAAGTCAAGACAATATGACATTAAAAAGTCCCAACAGTTGCACAAGGTGTCACTAAAGACAGGAGAGATGAACGTTAAGCAAGACATCTGTCACAAGCATGTTGTTGTTGTTAAGATCCGTGACCCGGTACAAAATGTTCCAAGTAGCACGGGCTATGGCGAGCCCGTAAAGTCACAAGCATCGTTGGTGTACTCTCGGCCAGATATGTGAGATATAAGGTTATGCCCTCCTAAGGTTTTCCAACGTCAAGAAAACGGTCAATTTTAATACTAATTGAATTTCAATTAGATGTCAATGTCAATTTAATTTCAAATTTGTTGATCACGAAATTAAAAAGACGGTGTTGATAGTAATTTGTAACGATTCGCAGCAGCACAAGCCTAATAGAACGCGAAGTTTCTTTCCCAAATAGACTGACAGAGGGCCATGTATGGTCCACGTTGAGGACCATGGCCAAGTAATGGACCACTATCACCCCCCCCTCCCCACGGCAGGGGAAGGTCTCCGGAAGGGGCCGGTAGGGGCGGGGAGGGTCTCCGGAAGGGGCCCCAGCCTGTCCTGGCAGCACTCAAGACTCGCCCCAGAAAAAAGTTGCACCCCAGGTAAACCTGAGACGGAAAAAAATACGATACCGTCAACGGCATATGCAAGGCTGGGGAGGGACGTGGGGAAGACGGGGGGGTGGACAACGAGGAGGAGGTGGAGACGGGGACGTCGTCAACAAAGAGAAGGGATGAGTTATGTATGAATATGGCCGAGAAAGGCTTTAGATTTGTGCAAGAATTTTCCCAATACACAGTATAAGGTTAGTATAATTTCCACGCTGTTTGTACGTACTCGCGAACCCTCCGTCCGTCAGTCCGTCCCCCCCCCCCCCCCACACACACACGGCGCTGGTGGCTGAGTGACAGCACGCTGGATATGAAGTCCTATGGTCCAGAGTTCGATTCCCGGCATCAGCGGAAACAAAAATGGGCAGATTTTCTTTCACCCTGATGCACTGCGCAGTAGTAATAGGTACCTGGGAATTAGACAGCTGGTACGGGCTGCTTCCAGGGGGGAAGGGGAGGAATTAGTTGATAACAGTTGATTGACAGCTGAGGCGGCGGGCCGAAAGAGCAGAGCTCAACCCCCGCAAGCACAACTAGGCAAACACAGACGGTTGGAACAAGTTAGGGGAGAAAGGTGGTGGAGGCAGACCGTCAGTAGTTTCAAAGCGTTATATGACAAAGAGTGCTGGGAAGACGGGACACCACGAGCGTAGCTCTCATCCTGTAACTACACTTAGGTAATTACACACATTTTCGATTAAGCGTTGAAATTGTTCTTACAAACACCAAGATCATTTTCAAAAGAGGACTTGGGGATACTAACAAGATGGAGGGGTTTCGTACCTGTAACACCAGATCGCACACTGTGTCTTTTTCGATCCAAATAGAACCTATTAAAAAAATGAAACGCTTTGCAACGCTCGCGTGATAGTAAAGGCAATTTAAGCTTGTTGACAGACCACACACTAGAAGGTGAAGAGACGACGACGTTTCGGTCCGTCCTGGACCATTCTCAAGTCGATTGAGACTTGAGAATGGTCCAGGACGGACCGAAACGTCGTCGTCCCTTCACTTCTAGTGTGTGGTCTGGTCAACATACTTTAGCCACGTTATGGGACTCATCACCTGCAATTTAACCTTGCGTTCTCTTGCTATGGCAACAGCATCTATAGCAACCCCCCCCCCCCCGTTCCCTTGCCTTACTACACCCATTATCATACTCCCCTTCCCCCCCCACCCCATCTTACCCATTTTGCCCTACAGCTATTCAATACCATCTTTCTTACCCTTACTAGAATTCCTCCGCTGTCCATCCACCCTGCCTCAAACATGGCCAGAAAAAACATGCGCGCTGCAAGTGAGGCAGAGCAAGGGGGAAGGAAGGCAGGGGAAGGTAAGGGAGGGGAAGGGAAGGGAGGGGAAGGTAAGGGAAGGGAGGGAAGGAGGAGCATGGGGGGAAACGGGAAAGACACACTGGCAAGAACACACAATATATCTCTTTAAAAGATTCTTTACCAATCTGATGGCAACGTAGAAAACGAGATGTCCTTACGAGATACCTTAAAGAAAACGAGATGTCCTTACGAGATACCTTAAAGAAAACGAGATGTCCTTACGAGATACCTTAAAGAAAACGAGATGTCCTTACGAGATACCTTAAAGAAAACGAGATGTCCTTACGAGATACCTTAAAGAAAACGAGATGTCCTTACGAGATACCTTAAAGAAAACGAGATGTCCTTACGAGATACCTTAAAGAAACCAGATACCTTACTCAAGTAAAGCAAAGTAAAGGTAGAAGAAGGAAGAGAGGGAGGAGGGGGGTGTAGGGTAGATGGGTGGGGATGATAGGGTAGATAGAGGGTAGATTGGGGGTAGATAGAGGGTATAGATGGCGCTGTACAAGGTGGAGGAAGTATGCACCAACACTAACAAACTTCTATTGACATTTGTCTGACAGAATTCTGACGGAGGGAGCCGGTCGGCCGAGCGGACAGCACCCTGGACTTGTGATCCTGTGGTCTCGGGTTCGATCCCGGGCGCCGGAGAGAAACTATGGGCAGAGTTTCTTTCACCCTATGCCCTGTTACCTAGCAGTAAATAGGTACCTGGGTGTTAGTCAGCTGTCACGGGCTGCTTCCTGGGGGTGGAGGCCTGGTCGAGGACCGGGCCGCGGGGACACTAAAGCCCCGAAATCATCTCAAGATAACCTCAAGATACACGTGCGTGTGTGTGTATTTACTGCGGGATCGAGTTGTTAGCTCTTGGGCTCCGCCTTTCTTTCTTTCTCCTTTCTTTCTCCGCATTCCCACGCCGCCGCAGTCCGTAGCGGTTAAAACTCCATGTACCGAGTCATGACCTGAACCCGGGTTCTAAGGACTACGACTCCCGAGCGCTGTCTGCTCGGCCGCGAGGACGTGCACGCCCGCACGTGTAAGCATCCCATAGGGTACGAGCGCGCGTGAGTAGTTGTTTAAGATTCAGCTACTGCGGAACAAAAACGTTGCAAGTAGCACGGGCTATGGTGAACCCGTAGGGGACTACCTGGCACAGGAGCGGGGCAAGTAGCACGGGCTATGGTGAGCCCGTAGTGGACTTACCTGGCACAGGGCGGGGCTGTAGCTCCTGGCCCTAACTCCTCCTCCTCCTCTTTCCTTTTGTGTCTAAGGACCTTGGCCACTAAAGGAAGCAGGTGTACAGGATGTGTGTGTAATCGAACACACTCGTCTGCTTCCCCACCTGAGTACACACACGCCCATGGGGTGTGTGTGTGTACTCACCTAGTTGTGCTTGCGGGTTGAGCTATGGCTCTTTGGTCCCGCCTCTCAACCGTCAATCAACAGGTGTACAGTTTCTGAGTCTAATGGGCTCTATCATATCTACACTTGAAACTGTGTATGGAGTCAGCCTCCACCACATCGCTTCCTAATGCATTCCATTTGTCACCACTCTGACACTAAAAAAGTTCTTTCTAATATCTCTGTGGCTCATTTGGGCACTCAGTTTCCACCTGGTCCCCTAGTGCGTGTGCCCTTGTGTTAAAACAGCCTGTCTTTATCAACCCTGTCGATTCCCCTGAGAATCTTGAATGTGGTGATCATGTCCCCCCTAACTCTTCTGTCTTCCAACGAAGTGAGGTTTAATTCCTGCAGTCGCTCCTCATAGCTCATACTCTCAGCTCGGGTACTAGTTGGTGGCAAACCTTTGAACCTTTTCCAGTTTAGTTATGCTTGACTAGATAGGGACTCCATGCTGGAGCCGCATACTCAGGATTGGTCTGACATATGTGGTATATAATGTCTGAAAGATTCTTACACAAGTTTCTAAAGGCCGTTCTTATGTTAGCCACCCTGGCATATGCTGCTGATGTTATCCTCTTGATATGAGATTCAGGGGACAGGTCTGGCGTGATATCAACCCCCAGGTCTTTCTCTCTCTCGGACTCTTGAAGTATTTTCATCCCCAAATGATACCTTGTATCTGGTCTCCTGCTTTCTACCCTATCTTCATTACTTACATTTGCTGGGTTAAACTCTAACAGCACATTGTTCGACCATTCCTGCAGCTTGGCCAGGTCTTCNCGGTGGTCGAGGGCCCACAAAGGGGCCACGATGGCCACCTCATCAGGACGATGCTCATCCCATTCTTTTCATATCAACACCCAAGGGGTGTTAGGTCGCCAGGGTGTATAACCACACCCTAAATTACTGCCTTTATTATCCTACACACCCCCCTCCCCCCCCCCCTTCGCCCCATATAAGGACGTGATCATCACTACAATTGCAAACACTAATAGCCTGGCTACACACCACTAAACACACACTTGCCAACATTATATAGTGCACCTTTGGACCCCATGGGCATGAAGACTCCTGGAGCATTGCAATTACTTTATCCACTACCATGTTCAAGACATCCTCAATCCTTAAGTTGACGTGGGCTGGCTAGCTGATTACATGGCCCCCCCCGTAGGACTAACCCTTTCACGAGATGGGGTGGTTTAATAGCGCTTTAGCTAACTCTGCACGCAAGGTTCGAAACCCATCGTGTACACATATGTAAATTAAGTGCATTAAAGCCCATATCTCCATGCTAATAAAGGAGAACAGTCTCCCAATTACCTTGTTACTATACCACACGTATAATACTTAGGAAGTGATGTGGTGGAGGCTGACTCCATACACAGTTTCAAGTGTAGATATGATAGAGCCCATTAGGCTCAGGACCTGTACACCTGTTGATTGACAGTTGAGAGGCGGGACCAAAGAGCCAGAGCTCAACCCCCGCAAGCACAACTAGGTGAGTACAACTAGGTGATACACGTGTGTCTATGTATGTATTAAACCATGTACTGAAGGGGTGAGAATAGCTTGAGCTACCTCATCCCTTTGTGTGTATTTTAACTCAATTGAAACTTATTTCAATTTCAACTATACCACACACCAAAGGTCATCTTCCATTGTCTTAAGAAGTCGCTACTATAGACAGAACACATTCTTCACAGAACCTTTTTTTCCGGCCCCTTCTTCCTTGCCGAGAGAGATACCAGCTGTCTACCTGTCACAGATATACCAGCTGTGCACCTGACAGATATATCAGGTATACCAGTTGTGTATCTGGTTGATGGGGTTCTGGGAGTTCTTCTACTCCCCAAGCCCGGCTCGAGGCCAGGCTTGACTTGTGAGAGTTTGGTCCACCAGGCTGTTGCTTGGAGCGGCCCGCAGGCCCACATACCCACCACAGCCCGGACACTTGACCAGATGGGCAGTATACCTGGAACAAAAAGTTCCAAGTAGCACGGGCTATGGTGAGCCCGTAGTGGCCTATATGGGGAGGCCTGTTTGATCGTTTACCTGTTCCTAGACAAGTGGTTCCAGACGACTTCAGGTAGTTGAGAGGCCCGTAGTGAGCGCGTGACGTCATTCACAATGACCGCGAAACGTGTCGGTAAGGTAAAGAATAAGCAGGGGGAAGCACCAAGCCATTACGGCTATATAGCACTTGAAAGGGGTCAGGATAAGGATTTGGGATGGGACGGGGGGAAAGAAATGGTGCCCAACCATTTGGACGGTCGGGGGATTGAACGCCGACCTGCATGAAGTGAGACCTTCGCTCTACCGTCCAACCCAAGTGGTTGGGACGTGTCGCTAAATTGCTTTTTTCCTGGTTATTCACGATCACATCCGCTTTCTTAATGACTCCCACTTAAGATAGGTCTATGACCCACTGTCGCCCGTACACCACCACAATGACCCCACTGGTGGACGGCAGGCCGACGGGTCCTGGTGGACGGCAGGCCGACGGGTCCTGGTACCCGGCGGCCTGCCGTCCATTCGACAGGAAGGCATAATGGAAGCTTTTAGCGAGCTCGCCACAACAGCAAACCCGATCAAACCTCTCCACACGCAACCCTCCAGAACGCCGCAGACAAGAACCCCCGAGGGAAGAGGCAGTTTAGGCCAAGCTGGATGGGTATATTCAGGATGGACGGAGGGAAAGATATCTCTGAATTGCTGAACTGAGTTAGATATTCTATTCCCCAAGCCCGGCTCGGGGCCAGGCTTGTGATGGATAGAAGACATCACTCCCGCGCAGGTTGACCACTTCTTGTAGAAGCTTTTCTGTAGAGGGAGGATGCGGGACAGGCAGGAGAATGGCGGGGACAGGGTAGATTGTGACATCAGAGGGATGTACAAGGGTCAGCTGGACGCTACTGAACGTTACCCCCGAGTGAAGAAGAGAGTCTGGAGAGGACGATACCTCGAAGTCGTCCCCTGTAGCGTCTTGTCACCAGCGTCCCAACTGAGTGGAGGGTTCTTCTTGGATCGTCCTTCAAGAGTTGTTCTTCCTGCGAAGAACTACTTCGCAGGAAGTACCGAGAACGACTTCGCAGGAAGTACCGAGAACGACTTCGCAGGAAGTACCGAGAACGACTTCGCAGGAAGTACCGAGAACGACTTCGAGGAAGTACCGAGAACGACTTCGCAGGAAGTACCGAGAACGACTTCCTACGAGTTGTTCTTGGTACCTGCAGGTACCACGTAGAGGTACCAGCGTCAGGTGACGTGTCTCAGGTGCAACACACCAACACGTCAACACTTCACAGTAAACACCACAGGCTAGACACTGGCGCTGGTAGTGCTAGTCACGGTAAACAATACGCTTGGCCAATAGGCTGGCGAATCCATCAATTCGTCAACAGCAGCCGTCGTGAGCCTTCAAGACACTATGAGTTGAGTTGAAGTAGAAGAAGGACAGGTACTGGAGGGAGGGGAGGGAGGCCGTGGATAGTCACGCTTCGACAAAGGTGTGAAAAACGACCTTAGAAGACAACCAGGATAGAGGGTGTGTTCGACGACCCTCTCAGCACTTGGGGACGTCGTCTGCTGGCTCCTGAGGAACCGTGTCTGGACCTCCAAATCGTGGGACGTAGTTCGAGGAGTATGAAGGGTTTTGGTAGTCGAGGTGCGCAAAGTTTAGGTCTCTGCTTATTACATTGGCTGAAAGTGAGTGCGAGTGAGTGGTCTAAGCTTCCCTAAGAAGCTACTTCCTTCCCCAAGCTCTAGCCCAGAATATCCTCCCCTCCCCCCCTGCTTCTAGCCCCAGAATATCCATCCCCCCTCCCGGCTCCCACTCACAGGTGCACCTCCACACTGCTTCAAGTGACGACAATCAGACAAACAAGAGCGCTGATTCAGAACCGTCAGTCCTCTAACACCAGCCACGAATCCTACGCTGCCTATCCTTCCTCCCCAGCCCCCTCCCCTCCCCTCCTGTAACCCAACCCTCCCCATCCTCCCCAAGGTGCTGTGACCCTCCAACCCCCACAAATGCTGAGCCACAACCATACAAGATAGAGAGACTTGACCAGATGGGCAGTCAATAAATTGAGAGGTCTGTAGTTATATATATATATATATATATATATATATATATATATATATATATATATATATAATACATACACTATACTTTATACTCATAGTTAATAGTCAAGCTCTCCCTATCACCCTCCTACTGGCCTGGTTGTGCCCAGGGCGCTGTAATTGAACTCGCGAAAATTTCGTCGAATCCGGCTTTTTATAAAGTTGTGGCTGGAGGTGTCTTCCACAACTACTACTTTCAGCGTATTCCACTTGTTGGAATACGCTGGAAGTGTATCTGGTGTTTTAGAACCAGATAAAATCAAAAGGATGTTTGAAACAAACTGTACTAGGTAGGAAAAAAAAGATATTGGGCGAAGCGATCAATCTTATTTAGCAGAAGTCGCCGATAGGCCAAAGCAGAAGCAAGCAAGCAGAGGCAGGCAGGCAAGCAGAGGCAGGCAAGCAAGAGGCAGGCAGGCAAGCAGAGACAGGCAAGCAGAGGCAGGCAAGCCCCAGCACCCTACACCTCTACCCTACGCCCCCTGCTCCACATTTGACTGACGTGATGACCAACCACCTGAAACCCGTCACAATGTGCTTGCAGAACTACGCTCTCCTCTTGCTCCCAGTCCCCCCCCCTTTCACCCCATCCCCCCCTCACCAGCTGTCACCCCTTCTACACCCTTCACCACGCCTGCCGTGGTGAAGGGCGGCCGGCGCCAACCTCTACACACCCATCAATACGTACATCAACACATCGTAAAGTTGCCTCTACTGCATTCTACATCAACCCACAGTGTTCCATTTCAACCACAAGACACTCGAGGACAACCAATCAGCAGGTGGCTGCCTAATTACCGACACGTATTACTAATTATTGTTACTGGGACTAATTCACGTTAATTCATTATAATTAATGAATTTTGCAGGCGATGAGTCACAATAACGTGGCTAAAGTATGTTGACCAGACCACACACTAGAAGGTGAAGGGACGACGACGTTTCGGTCCGTCCTGGACCATTCTCAAGTCGATTGAGAATTATAATTCGTTATATAGTATATATATGGGTAATGGTGTAATTTATTTCAATACAAATGCCGACCAACACCGCCCCCAACAAGATACAAGACGCTGAAATCGGCTTGATAGGGTTTTGGGAGTTGGTCTACTCCTTAAAGATCCTCAAAGACAGTCTTCAGAAACGTTTGGGCTCTTGACAACTACAGAGAATAACTCTCAGAGAATAACTACATTCCTATTATTTTATCTGCGATCAATACCATTAACTTAATGGCATTCAGAATGTTGTTAATATCGTTAAACGTGGCTCTTCCAAACCCAGGATTGGGGAAGCAAATGAGTTTTGCTTAGCCAATCAGTTCTACAGGAGCTCCCCGTATTACGTCACCTACCTCCATGCTGATTGGCTGTTATTTCCATCTATCGATGATAAATAACTTCCCATAATATATCATCGATTAGTACCAATCTAAACCAATCACAGAATATTGCAACAAATTACATCAGATACGTTTTAGATCAGATTGATGCAAGATGATTTAAATCAAACAAATTTATACAAATTTGCGTCTCTTAAATTCTAGTCACGGTC
>WNGS01159612.1:3718751-3729397 GCA_020271785.1 Procambarus virginalis
AACTTTCCTCGCCAATATCATGGGAGTTTTCCGCTTCCCAAAGCCACAGCATCCACGAAGGTATTAATATTTCAACTTAGGATCCTGACAAGTGTTTAAATGCAGCATTACACTCAAGACATAGATCTTTTTACCTTTAAATTGTGACCTGACAAGGTCGCCGTGAGATTATTTGCGCCATAAAATTTGTAATACCTATCATTACCAATTTCCATAATTTTGAGTGGAGCAACATTCTCGTCGAATATGACCACTCACTCACTCACTCAGAGCCTCAATGTGTGTGCTGTTACACCTTAATTAGTGCAAGACTCTTGCCAGTCTTAAAGTCTTGGATGAACAGTTCACAACTATTTCACAAGGTTGTTCATTCCCGAGCCGACGACTCTACGCGCGCGCGCGTGTGCGTGTGCGCGTGTGCGAAGTAATACAAGTCACATCGTACACAAGACTGTTCGCCAATGGGGTTTTAAACCCTGCCGAACCTTGCTTAACCTAACCTACCCCAACCGTGTCTAATAATCATCGGGAAAATCAGGGCAAATCGGGAGGGAGGGGGACCTTTGACAAGCGGCTGGCTTCATGTCCTCGTCGAGACACCACCACACATTCCTGGAGTATGCGGCTCCAGCATGGAGTCCCTATCTAGTCAAGCATAAGACTAAACTGGAAAAGGTTCAAAGGTTTGCCACCAGACTAGTACCCGAGCTGAGAGGTATGAGCTACGAGGAGCGACTGCAGGAATTAAACCTCACTTCGTTGGAAGACAGAAGAGTTAGGGGGGACATGATCACCACATTCAAGATTCTCAGGGGAATCGACAGGGTTGATAAAGACAGGCTGTTTAACACAAGGGGCACACGCACTAGGGGACACAGGTGGAAGCTGAGTGCCCAAATGAGCCACAGAGATATTAGAAAGAACTTTTTTAGTGTCAGAGTGGTTGACAAATGGAATGCATTAGGAAGCGATGTGGTGGAGGCTGACTCCATACACAGTTTCAAATGTAGATATGATAGAGCCCATTAGGCTCAGGAAACTGTACACCTGTTGATTGACGGTTGAGAGGCGGGACCAAAGAGCCAGAGCTCAACCCCCGCAAGCACAACTAGGTGAGTACAACTAGGTGAGTACACATGCACCCCAACACTACCCCACACACATGGACCCCCAACACCACCACACACACATGGACCCCCAACACTACCATCAACGACGTATAATGATGCCAATGAAAAACAAAATAATACATCAATACATTAAACACTTAATATAATGTTTACCACAACACACACCTGTAACATAACTCCCGGCGAGGGATAGGCGAGTTGAGCCAATGGATAGACAACAGGGTGAGGATAGCTTGAGCTACCTCATCCCTTTGTGAGTATTTTACCTCAATAAAACTTATTTCAATTCAATGGATAGACGAGCCATTGTTTCAACTCTCCCCCCCAACCCCCTCAGATAACGAGTAATTTCCACTAAAGGTTAAACGAACAAGAAAGAATGCAATTTCAGGGTTATTGGTTTGCGCGCGAAAATACCAGACTGCCTCATCGAGCTCCAAGAGAATGCGTCCAATGTGATCTGACTTCCACCAGCGGAGTCTTCCCTCTAACAAGCAACTTGTGACTAGAAATATTTACCACCGATTAGCGTCTCCACACGTTCCATACAGGATTATCCCTATTCCGTCGTGATAATTGGTTCTCCAGCACCAATTTCCCCTCCCACTTCTGCCTTCTTCGATGACTCCGATGGACTTCGATGTCCATCGATCAACCTCCATTCTTCAGCTTGCGGTCTAGTTCTTGCATGACCTTTATTTTACGCCTGACCTCATGTTCATGACCTCAGGGAGCCGGTCGGCCGAGCGGACAGCACGCTGGACTTGTGGTCCTGGGTTCGATCCCAGGCGCCGGCGAGAAACAATGGGCAGAATTTCTTTCACGCTAAGCCCCTGTTACCTAGCAGTAAATAGGTACCTGGGTGTTAGTCAGCTGTCACGGGTTGCTTCCTGGGGGTAGAGGCCTGGTCGAGGACCGGGCCGCGGGGACACTAAAGCCGCGAAATCATCTCAAGATAACCTCAAGAAGATATGTCGCAGTTACTGTATACATTTCATAACCGAGCCTCTTATCTGCTTGTGTGACCGACTGAACGTTGACCGGTCCACCAGTGCACCCTTACCCAAGTGCACCCCCTCCCTCCCTCCCTCTCCAAGCCCCACGTCACCCCCACCCTCAAGAGGTGCTCCTGAGGATGGTCTCAGGGTCGCCCTTGAGCACCCACCACCTGATATCATCCACTTCACAGATAACAGCTTCGTCTCCAGTTTCACCTAATCCCCCCTCACACAGCCTCTCAAAGGTGTGTACGATGCCTCCAGACCCTTATATTCCCTTCCTATCTCTACTATCTTCCTTCCAGACCCCTTCCTTCTACTATCTCTACTATCTTCCTTCCCGACCCCTTCCTTCTACTATCTACTATCTTCCTTCCAGACCCCTCCTTCTACAATCTCTGCCTCCTCTTCCTGCCTTTTTGACGTATTACACTCTCACTGTATATGTTATTGTTCAGCAACAAGCTCAACCACTTCGGCAAGTCGGAAAGACCGACGATCTTGATTCCTACACGGTCGGTGTTCAATCCCCTATGGTTCAAGTGGGCATCGTTCCTACACCCTTGTCCTCGTAACCCTGCTCTTTGGCCGTATATCCCCAAGCGCCATACTGACTTATTACTTCATAATTACCTTCCAGCCCTTGCCTGATAGCACCGCTCCTGCGCCAGGTAAGTCGACTACGGGCTCACCATAGCCCGTGCTACTTGGAGGTTGTTCCGAAAAGGGGGATGTTATATCATAAAACTTGATATAGCTGAATCTATAACAACAACCACCTTGCCTGATGCATCGTGAACCAGGTCGAGAGCGTGAGTGAGGGTCCAGCAACGGAGGCCTGGTCGACGACCGGGCCGCGGGTCGCTGAGCCCCGGATCACCTCAAGGTAAAAGTAGGGACGGGTAACTGAGTGATCAATGCCTTCAACCCACGATTCTTGCGTCTCAGCTCCTACAGAAAGCCGTGTCTTCCCATTCTAACACAATTTCTCTACATCAGTCACCATTCCCGACCTAACTCGCTGGCATTCTGTACCCTTCTTGGCCCTGGCACTGGCATCCTCTCCCCCCCCCCTGGCTCCTTCTGGCACTCTGTGTTATTACTAAATCACTTGTTAAACATCGGTATTAAACACACACATTCCTAAATGTCCAGGGAGACATCTCCTGTCCACGAGGCTCACCATAGCCCGTGCTACTTGCCCGCTCCTGTGCCAGGTAAGTTACGGGCTCACCATAGCCCGTTCTTGCCCAGCTCCTGTGACAGGTAAGTTACGGGCTCACCATAGCCCGTGCTACTTGCCCCGCTCCTGTGCCAGGTAAGTTACGGGCTCACCATAGCCGTGCTACTTGCCCCGCTCCTGTGCCAGGTAAGTTACGGGCTCACCATAACCCATGCTACTTGCCCCGCTCCTGTGCCAGGTAAGTTACGGGCTCACCATAGCCCGTGCTACTTGCCCCGCTCCTGTGCAGGTAAGTTACGGGCTCACCATAGGCCCGTGCTACTTGCCCAGCTCCTGTGCCAGGTAAGTTACGGGCTCACCATAGCCCGTGCTACTTGCCCAGCTCCTGTTGCCAGGTAAGTTACGGGCTCACCATACCCCGTGCTACTTGGAACTTGTTCCGAGTAGCTGAATCTATAACAACAACAACAAAATGTCCATTACAATTGTAGGAATAGGAATGGAGGAAGGAACGGGGCCCCTCTCCCCCTTCCCCCCCTATTCCCACTATTGTTCCCCTATTCCCACTATTGTTCCCCTATTCCCACTATTGTTCCCCTATTCCCACCATTGTTCCCCTATTCCCACTATTGTTCCCCTATTCCCACTATTGTTCCCCTATTCCCACTATTGTTCCCCTATTCCCACTATTGTTCCCCTATTCCCACTATTGTTCCCCTATTCCCACTATTGTTCCCCTATTCCCACCATTGTTCCCCTATTCCCACTATTGTTCCCCTATTCCCACTATTGTTCCCCTATTCCCACTATTGTTCCCTATTCCCACTATTGTTCCCCTATTCCCACTATTGTCCCCCCTATTCCCACTATTGTGACGGACAAGGATCTGGGCGGACGATGCTTTTGCTGCTGCTGCTAAAGATTCGCTAACCCTGAACAAAGTTCCAAGTAGCACGGGCTATGGTGAGCCCGTAGGGACGATGCTATTCCCAAACCATAATGGATATTTAGCATTTAGCAATGTGTGTTGTTGGTTTAATTCCGTTGTTTAACAAAGCGACTTTGTAATAACCCAGAGTGCCAGTAGGAACTAGGGGGAAGAGGATGCCAAAAGGTAGGAGAGGGGGGGGGGAGGGGCTTGGGGGTCGGCAGGGGTGTGTGGGGGGGGGGGGGGAAGGGGGGGGTGAAGGGGGGGGTGAAGGGGGGGGTGTAGGTCAGAAACACACACACTAAACAAATCCAACACACACACGCTGGCTTGAATTTGCATTTTAATTACTAACCAGGCAACATTTTTATGTAATGTGGTGTCTTTTTTCCATGAAATGCGCACGCGCACACACACAGGGGGCGCTATCCAGGCACACACACGGGGCGCTATCCACACACACACACACACCACACACACACACACAACACACACACACACACACACACAACACACACACACACACACACACACAACCACACACACACCGGGGGCCTGGTAGCCTGGTGGATAGCCCACAGGACTTATTCTGTGGCGCAGGTTCGATTCCCGCACCAGGCAGAAACAAATGGGCAAAGATTCTTTCAACCCTGAATGCCCCTGTTACCTAGCAGTAAATATGTCCTGGGAGTTAGTCAGCTGTCACAGGCTGCTTCCTGGGGTGTGTGTGTGGTATGGAGGAGAGGAAAAAAAAGTAGTTAGTAACACAACTAGGTGAATACACACACCTTTAGCTTTAATTGCTGGTCACTAATCGACCTTCAGCCCAGTGTGAAAGGTCACCCTTCCACAGCGACTCCTATGGCACATTGATGGGTATACAGGGTGGTCAAACAAGGCTATATCTACTGGCAGGGGAATTACGACCTTATCTCCTCTTAAGCTTGCGGGGTCACAACTTTCCAAACATCAATAGCGGGTCTGGCCACATTTTGCAACACAAGATCTTCGTGCATCTTATTGCTTCCCAGGATATCTTGAGCTCTCACAAGTCAAGCCTGGCCTCGGCCGGGCTTGGGAGTAGAAGAACTCCCAGAACCCCATCAACCAGGTAATGTGGGCCTGCGGGCCGCTCCAAGCAACAGCCTGGTGGACCAAACTCTCACAAGTCAAGCCTGGCCTCGGGCGGGCTTGGGGAGTAGAAGAACTCCCAGACCCCATCAACCAGGTATCAGGTATTTCTAAGGCTTGCTAGGAGGGTATGAACAGCCGTGGACCCAATTAGAGAGTGTCAAAATAAATAGTAATAAATTCCATTTCTATTCATGCATATTGAGAGCTCGTCAACATAGTTACAAAAAGTACTATCAGGAGGATAGGTTGGCGAGAGAGACGGGCTGGATGCATACGGAGTGTGGAGGAGGGATGGGGGGAGTGTGGAGGAGGGATGGGGGGTGTGGGAGGGGGTGTGGGAGGGGGGAGTGGGGGGGAGGGGGCAATCCTCTTGAATTACCAATTTTGAGAACAAAGTTTGTTCGGGTAATCGCCTCTCAAGTCGATTAACGCAACTAA
This sequence comes from Procambarus virginalis, assembly GCA_020271785.1. NCBI lineage: Eukaryota > Metazoa > Arthropoda > Malacostraca > Decapoda > Cambaridae > Procambarus > Procambarus virginalis. The sequence continues at coordinate 3,724,563 of WNGS01159612.1, forward strand.
ACAACTAGTCAACTGCCATCACCTCTTTCATGGGTTGGTCTCCTGAGGGGGGGTTACTCCCCCCATCCCAACACCCCCACACAACCTACAAGACGACCCGTCCTCACACTAGGCTGGTTAAAGCAGCGGCCGTCCTCCCCAGACGCATTCATCAATGTTAACATACTGTGTATTAAACATCGGTTGTTCTCATATATAAATATAATTATTATAAATAACATTATATGTACAGTTAGGCGTAGGTTAGGTGTTTAGGTTCTGTTGGCGATTATTTGTATTTGAAGTACGTACTTTTAAGTTAATAAACAAGTGTGGAGCGAGCGAAATTCAGCTAATAATGCTCGTTTGCTACCTTAACAGGTTTAACGAGGTAAGCAGCAGTAATTCCTACTGCAAGCACTCTTGACGTCATGGGGTCTATACCCCCCCTGGCCTCATGGGGGGGGGGCCGACGCCCCACTCCCACAGCTGGTGGTCCAAGATGAGACGCCCACTCCCACACCTGGTGGCCCAAGATGAGACGCCCCACTCCCACACCTGGTGGCCCAAGATGAGACGCCCCACTCCCACACCTGGTGGCCCAAGATGAGACGCCCCAATCCCACACCTGGTGGCCCAAGATGAGACGCCCCACTCCCACAGCTGGTGGCCCAAGATCAGACGCCCACTCCCACAGCTGGTGGCCCAAATGAGACGCCCCACTCCCACACCTGGTGGCCCAAGATGAGACGCCCCACTCCCACACCTGGTGGCCCAAGATGAGACGCCCCACTCCCACACCTGGTGGCCCAAGATGAGACGCCCCACACCCACAGCTGGTGGCCCAAGATGAGACGCCCCAAACCCACAGCTGGTGGCCCAAGATGAGACGCCCCCACACCCACAGCTGGTGGCCCAAGATGAGACGCCCCCACACCCACAGCTGGTGGCCCAAGATGAGACGCCCCACACCCACAGCTGGTGGCCCAAGATGAGACGCCCTCTCCCACAGCTGGTGGCCCAAGATGAGACGCCCCACACCCACAGCTGGTGGCCCAAGATGAGACGCCCCCACACCCACACCTGGTGGCCCAAGATGAGACGCCCCACACCCACAGCTGGTGGCCCAAGATGAGACGCCCCCACACCCACAGCTGGTGGCCCAAGATGAGACGCCCCACACCCACAGCTGGTGGCCCAAGATGAGACGCCCCACACCCACAGCTGGTGGCCCAAGATGAGACGCCCCACCCCCACAGCTGGTGGCCCAAGATGAGACGCCCCACACCCACAGCTGGTGGCCCAAGATGAGACGCCCCACTCCCACAGCTGGTGGCCCAAGATGAGACGCCCCACTCCCACAGCTGGTGGCCCAAGATGAGACGCCCCACTCCCACAGCTGGTGGCCCAAGATGAGACGCCCCACTCCCACACCTGGTGGCCCAAGATGAGACGCCCCACTCCCACACCTGGTGGCCCAAGATGAGACGCCCCACTCCCACAGCTGGTGGCCCAAGATGAGACGCCCCACTCCCACAGCTGGTGGCCCAAGATGAGACGCCCCACACCCACAGCTGGTGGCCCAAGATGAGACGCCCCACTCCCACAGCTGGTGGCCCAAGATGAGACGCCCCACTCCCACAGCTGGTGGCCCAAGATGAGACGCCCCACACCCACAGCTGGTGGCCCAAGATGAGACGCCCCACACCCACAGCTGGTGGCCCAAGATGAGACGCCCCACACCCACAGCTGGTGGCCCAAGATGAGACGCCCCACTCCCACAGCTGCCCGTGTCAGTCCCCCCTAATCCCCCCCCAATCCCCCTTCTACGAATCATCCAATCCCCCCCCACCCCCTCCACCGGTGGTAAAGAAAACGGGCGTTCGTCACCCAGCCCACCGCAGTTTCGGGAAGAAAATCATGATCATTACGTCTGATAAAAAGCGTATTAGGTTGCAGTTTCGCACATCGTAAGTTTCACTTAACAGAGTAACTGCTGATTGCATATCGGCACCGGAGTATCGAACTCGTAAACACATTTTTTTGGGGGGTATTCAAACTGCAATGTTCAGAATACCGGAAACATAGTATCCCCCAAGGAAGGAATTTCTACAGCTCTCGTCAGCACGCAAGACCTGGGACGTGTGTGATCTTATCCATTATAGATAATTCCCGTCGTCGGGGACAGAAAGCCTGTAATCTGGCTTTCGAACCCCTCCTCCCCCCCAGGGCCACTAGCTAGGCTAGCTTTCTGACCATCCCCAAAATGCAGGCCAAAACTGTTTACCTATTTTTACTGCTAGGTCAACAGGCGAAAGAAAACGGGGACCCAAGCGTTTGTCCGGGTCCTTGGATTGCGAGGCGAGGACGTAGACCACTGCGCAACGTTACCTTGGGTTGTGAAGGGTCCAGCGAGCCAAACAGGTTCAGCTGACAATGCCTAAGGAAAAGCAGCAGTGCCAAGGATATGAAAATTCAGAGGCTGGACCCGTCGCTCGAACCAGTACCCGCAGTATGGATTTTTGGAGAAAAATACAGGCCAAGGATTCCTAGTCTACAGGTTTACTGAAAGATTTGTCACTGATCTTATGGACGCCTCAGGTACTGGCAAAGCCAGACCTTTAATTACCTTGGTAACGGGAGAGAGATGACATGATCACGCCATACAAGATCCTTATAGCAAGTGCGCTGGTAGGCCGTACGGGTACACAAGCAGACCTCCGGTAAGGTCGAGAACCCAGCAGTTAAACAGTCGGGTCCAGGAGCTAACGCTTGCCCTGCAAGCACACAAGCGCGCGCGCGCACGGGTTGAGGAAATATAGATCGTGGCTGCCCCCCAAGCTGGCTTACTGCCACCCAATACTGCTGATGCTGTATAGCTGGCAACCCATCCTCCGGTATCCGGCCTCCCCGACACCCTCCGGTATCCGGCCTCCCCGACACCCTCCGGCATCCGGCCTCCCCGACACCCTCCGGCATCCGGCCTCCCCGACACCCTCCGGCATCCGGCCTACCCGACACCCTCCGGTATCCGGCCTACCCGAGACCCTCCGGTATCCGGCCTACCCGACACCCTCCGGTACCCGGCCTACCCGAGACCCTCCGGTATCCGGCGTACCCGACACCCCCCCGGTATCCGGCCTACCCGACACCCTCCGGCATCCGGCCTACCCGACACCCTCCGGCATCCGGCCTACCCGACACCCTCCGGCATCCGGCCTCCCCGACACCCTCCGGTATCCGGCCTACCCGACACCCTCCGGTATCCGGCCTCCCCGACACCCTCCGGTATCCGGCCTACCCCGACACCCTCCGGTACCCGGCCTACCCGACACCCTCCGGTATCCGGCGTACCCGACACCCTCCGGTATCCGGCCTACCCGACACACTCCAGTATCCGGCCTTTTCTCACCATTCGCCAATCCGTAAAATATACAACTGTTTAGCTTAAGCAGAAACGCACACCCCCAACCAACCCACCAAACCTCTCGTGTACACATATAGAAAACGTCAATGCGGTTGCGCTTTAATGTGTACCTAACGCGTCGAATTTTTAACGGATAAGCTCAATTCCGTACGAAATACGACGTGTTAGAGGACAGGGGAGGGGGGAGGGGGGAGGGGGCATATGACATAGGCATATGCCAAGCCATTACCACCTTTGTGGCTCCGTGTGAGAGGGGGGCCATTATTTCCCTCCGTGGTCTTATGTCGCTTAGGCCCAGTTTCCCCGCCGCCGCGTTGATGGAGGAGTCACTGTGGCGGCGGCTCCAGCATTCAATCATAGCAGGTCAATCTGCTATGATTGGCTATCACCTGGACTCTGATTCACGAAGCAGTTACGCAAGCACTAACGAACCTGTCCATCTTTCTCAATCTTTGGCGGCTTTGTTTTCAATTATTAAACAGTAAATGAGCTCCGAAGCACCAGGAGGCTGTTTATAACATAACAACAGTTGATTGGCAAGTTTCCATGCTTGTAAACTGTTTACTAAATGTAACCAAGCCGTCAAGATCGAGGAAAGATGTACACGTTCGTAAGTACTTGCGTAACTGCTTCGTGAATCTGGCCCCTTGTTCTTACAACTGTTCCTTGCACAAACTGTTCTCTAGGAAGGTTCTCTAGCCTACCGTCCGCCTGATAGCTGAGTGGACAGCGCTTCGGATTCGTAGTCCTGAGGTTCCGGGTTCGATCCCGATGGAGGCGGAGACAAATGAGGCAAAATGTTTCTTTCACCTGATGCCCCTGTTCACATAACAGTAAATAGGTACCTGGGAGTTAGGCAGCTGCTACAGGCTGCTTCCTGGGGGAGGAAGGAAGTGTAACAAAACGAGGCCTGGTCGAGGACCGGGCCGCGCTGACGCTGAGCCCAGAAATCATCTCAAGATAACCTCAAGATATCTGCTCGACTACCGACGTCAACGTCGACTTGGTGATGACTCTCCAAGTTTTCACACATCAGCAACGTCATCTGGGACGTCCAATGCCATCTTGGACGTCATCTTGACGTCCAACGTCATCTGGGACGTCATCTTGACGTCAAACAAGATCACGGATAATCGTAATGTGGTGCTCGACTGATTTCTTGAAGGGTTTAAGTTCCGTTGGCTGAGTTCCTCCCTCATTAACAAACCTCTTTCCTACCCAAGTCATGTTGGAGTAAGGAGCAGGCGAGTGGATTTACTCTGCAGTGGAACAATCAGGTTAATCAATCGTCAATCTTTCAGAGTGGCTTCAGGTAGCTGTCTATTTGACATGGCTGGTTGATGGGGTTCTGTGAGTTCTTCTACCCCCAAGCCCGGTCGAGGTCAGGCTTGACTTGTGAGAGTTTGGTCTACCAGGCTGTGCTTGGAGC
>WNGS01159612.1:3735952-3751499 GCA_020271785.1 Procambarus virginalis
GAATTGTAACCAGAAGTTCTACTGCCTTACCCGCCTATTGCCCGGCCCTTGTGGATTTCTTCATTTGATGCATCACGCTATTGTGATTTGTGTATGTAAGGATGTACTGGTTTCGTTCGACTAAAAAAAAATTGAGCGTGTAACTGCTCAATACCCGCCTTTTATAAATCCCATTTTCCGTTCAAAGCAAAACAAAAATGTTCAGTATAGCTTAGTCTCCCCCCGTCGCTAAATTATTTAACGACCCCCCATTTTCTGTGCGCCCCAGAGAACACGTGTTTATTAAAAACTTACGCTTTGTTGTTCCCATTCTTCATGTATTCATTAACAAGAGTAATACCTGCAAAAACTAAGATCCTCGTAACTTCGCCCGGGTGGGCACTGAACGCTCACATCACCACTACTGAACGAAACATTCTGCACTGGTCACACTTGATGCCTGAATCTACAGCGACTCTTGCCACAGTACAAGCATTTATTTTTTTATTGTTTAACTAATTAGGTCTATCTTGTACAGGCACATGGGCGAATATAATTTTCATCCTGGACGTGAACCACTGATGTTAGTCCTCCGCCGCCTCCAGAGGGGCATGACAGCTGAGTGGACAGGGGTCGGGATTCGTAGTCTTAAGGTTCCGGGGTGGAGGCGGAAACATACGGGCACAGTTTCATCCTGATGCGTCTGATCACCTAACAGTAAATAGGTACCTGAGAGTTAGACAGCTGCTACGGGCTGCTTCCTGGAGGTGTGGAACAAAAAGTAGGCCTGGTTGAGGACCGGGCCTCGGGAACGCTAAGCTCCCGAAAACCCTCTCAAGGTATGTAATACAGGGGAAAGGCCTATTAATTTAATATTGCCTCATACCTAAAGAAAAATTAATAACTTTGTACACTGTTCCTTACCATCTATATCGAGCACGCGCGCCCAACCGTCTCCGTTTGGTTACTGACACACACAGGGCGGATCAAGGAGAAAGTGAGAATTAGCTATGAAAGAATATCTGCAAAGAAAATACGCAGTTTGACGAGGAGTGACAATAGCCGGGCCCAGGAGCTAAAACTCGCTCCAGTAGATAGGTAGATATGGACACGTTTTTCAAGTAGTTAGTGAATAGGCCTCCTGCAGTTAAATCATGGTAGAGTAGCTTTGAAAGTACCGTGTTAAATCATGGTAGAGTAGCTTTGAAAGTACCGTGTTAAATCATGGTAGAGGAGCTTTGAAAGTACCGTGTTAAATCATGGTAGAGGAGCTTTGAAAGTACCGTGTTAAATCCTTTACTAGTTACGACTAGTTATGGTGATGGTAGTGGAATGGGAAAAGGGGATAGATCGACCGCTCCTGTGACAGGTAAGTTACGGGCTCACCATAGCCCGTGCTACTTGCCCCGCTCCTGTGCCAGGTAAGTTACGGGCTCACCATAGCCCGTGCTTCTTGCCCCGCTCCTGTGCCAGGTAAGTTACGGGCTCACCATAGCCCGTGCTACTTGCCCCGCTCCTGTGACAGGTAAGTTACGGGCTCACCATAGCCCGTGCTACTTGCCCCGCTCCTCTGACAGGTAAGTTACGGGCTCACCATAGCCCGTGCTACTTGCCCCACTCCTGTGCCAGGTAAGTTACGGGCTCACCATAGCCCGTGCTACTTGCCCCGCTCCTGTGCCAGGTAAGTTACGGGCTCACCATAGCCCGTGCTACTTGGAACTTGTTCCGAGTAGCTGAATCTATAACAATAAGGATAGATGGGCATTCCTGGAGCATACTTGGAGAGCAGAGTATATTATGAGAGCAGTTCTACTCCTCGGGCTCGCAGCTTGGTCCAACAGGCTGTTGCTTGGAGCGGCCCACAGGCCCGAGCCGGTCGGCCGAGCGGACAGCACGCTGGACTTGTGATCCTGTGGTCCTGGGTTCGATCCCAGGCGCCGGCGAGAAACAATGGGCAGAGTTTCTTTCACCCTATGCCCCTGTTACCTAGCAGTAAAATAGGTACCTGGGTGTTAGTCAGCTGTCACGGGCTGCTTCCTGGGGTGGAGGCCTGGTCGAGGACCGGGCCGCGGGGACACTAAAAAGCCCCGAAATCATCTCAAGATAACCTCAAGATAACCCACATATCCACCACAGCCTGGTTGGTCAAGAACAGGCATAGCTCCACCCCCATGCAATTAACAATATAATTGACATACTGTAACGTATTGTTTGTATATATAGCACTGGGAAGGGATCAGGATAAGGATTTGAGATGGGACGGGGGGAAGGAATGGTGTCCAACCACTTGGACGGTCGGGGATTGAACGCCACCCTGCATGAAGCAAGGCCGTTGCTCTACCGTCCAGTTAAAAAAATAATAATAATATGGAGTTCTGTAATATAACTGTACTCTGTAAAGCAGTGTAACAGCTGTACCTCCCCCTCTTAACCTCTAAAAGGTGATCACCTCCCAGACGAGGATTCGAACCTACGTCCGAACACGTGTAGATTTGTTCATCACCTCCCTATTTACACACAAGTCATGCCGACAGGGACACAAACAAGTTCAAGACGCGCCACAAGGATGCGTGGGGTGACCACTCACACAAGGCTATGTAAACATAAGCACGTGTGTGTGTGTGTGTGTGTGTGTGTGTGTGTGTGTGGGGGGGGGGGGGGAGGGCACCCAGGCCCAAAGTGCCCCCCCACACCCCACACCCCCCCACACACACACACATACTAGTGGGTTGGACGTGTATATGAGTGAGATTGGATAGTTATAAATATAGGAGCTGCATCGTATGGGCCAATAGGCCTTCTGCAGTTACCTTTGTTCTTATTAGCGTGGGAGGCACCCTGATGGTCAACACCCAGGTGGCGTGGGCGGCCCAGCTACCTCAGGGGCCAGATTCACGCAGCAGTTACGCAAGCACTTAGGAACCTGTACATCTTTTCTCAATCTTTGGCGGCTTTGTTTACAATTATTAAACAGTTAATGAGCTCCGAAGCACCAGGAGGCTGTTTATAACACCAACCACAGTTGATTGGCAAGTTTTCAAGCTTGTAAACTGTTTAATAAATGTAACCAAAGCCGTCAAAGATTGAGGAAAGATGTACAGGTTCGTAAGTACTTGCGTAACTGCTTCGTGAATCTGACCCCAGGTTCGTAAGTGCTTGTGTAACTGCTTCGTGAATCTGACCCCAGGACGGGCGGGAAAGCGATACAAAGTGATCAGGAGATAGAGAGAAATAATAACAGCCAACAGTAGACATTGAACGACAATGTCATTTATAAAGTTGCTGAATAGACAAGGAGCCGATATGGCTTTATGCATTTACAGAGTGAAATGTGCCTGCTGGATCGAGCTGTTAGCTCTTGGACCCCGCCTTTCTAACCAGTGGTTGCCTTAATGAACCGACAATATAATCGCTGTTCATTTGGTTGTCCACAATATTTTTTTTTGTATTTTATCTAGAGCAAAGTTTATAGTTATCAGTAATGACTGCCTCCCAGCGGGCCAAACGTGCTTCAGCAGCGTTTAATAAACGTTGATTTATGATGTCAACGACGTTATGACGTTACGACGTTATGACTATGACTTTATGACTTTATGACAACGACGTTGTGCCAGAGGGGAGATTGTGCCAGAGGGGAGATTGTGCCAGAGGGGAGATTGTGCCAGAGGGGGATTGTGCCAGAGGGGGATTGTGCCTGGTAACACCTTCGTATCGAACTCCTGTGGACGGGTACCGCATCAGTCAGTCGATGACGAACATCTTTTCCCAACTAAAACTGCCATTTCCATATTGTGTTTAATTATATTTTGAAGCCTCTGTTACTCTCACAACAACATAACCCCTAGGAACAGACGCCCTAGAGGCCTAGATAATGCAACCAGGGGATATCTTTAGATTATCTCGAGATAACCTCAAGGAAATGGCTGCACTTCAGCGAGCCGTCTCCCCAGCTTGGCGGTTCTCTAGATCATTACTTCGGCTAGCCTCATCTATGATAACGGTGCCTAGGAGCGCCAACGGTCGCTCCGTGGCGCTCCAACGGCCGCTCCTTGGCGCTCCAACGGCGACCGGGAGCTAAGTCTCGACCTTGCCAAAACTCCATCAAGACCACGAATACTAATAAATAACAAATAGCCACATCGCTACGACCACTTTATCCCACACGCAGCAAGTCGAAGGCCACTTCGGGAAAATTTATCGCCCGGGAAATGCACTCTGAACCTTGTATTTGGATTTCATTTAGCGCGCCAATGTCTAATATGTATCATACATGGCCGGCCCTGGCGCGGGTTATTGAGCATACGACATTCACCCGCGGTTATTTTGGGGAGAATATCAAGAGCGTAAATATACATAGTGTATATATATATATATATTTCTAGGAGACTGAAAAATCGCAGAGGCCACGAGTCTACCAGTCACACGTACTCCAAGAAGCCAATGATGTAGAAATTTTGTTGTCCTGTAGTCCACTATCGGATGGGGGTCACAGTAAGGGGAATACAATTATCCTGCACTGATACAGCCCGTCCTCCTAAGGATCCCCCAACGTCCTGAAACTGTCGTATAAAAGTGCCCTTATCCTAACCTATCAAAAAGGTCCCAAAACGGAGAACGGGACGCGTATTTTTCCCAAAGGGCGAGCGCCTTGAGGTAGATCGTGGGAGCTTCCGCACGAATATGGAGCGAGTTAGGCAAGAGCTTCTATCCTTCGTTCATCCTGCAGGTCGCAGCTAGAGGCCGAGGGCACCCTCTCCCAGGGAGTCATCTGCTTCCACACTTCCTCCTACCTGCCCCCAGCCCCACCTATCCAATCTAATCAGTACCCTGGCCAGCTCTTCTGCAGTCCCTCTGCTATCCCTTCACCCCACCTGCCCTATCCATCAACACTCATGACTAATATTTCATCGCGAGGCCGTGGACGGGCCACGACCAGCCCTGGGCCATGGGAAAATTAACAGAAGGGACCCCAGCCAGCCATGGAAGAGCCAAGAACCACAACCATCCCGGAACAGCCAAAGACCCCAACCATTCCTGGAAGAGCCAAAGACCCCAACCAGCCCTGGAAGAGCCAAAGACCCCAACCATTCCTGGAAGAGCCAGACCCCAACCAGCCCTGGAAGAGCCAAAGACCCCAACCAGTCCTGGAAAAAGAACCACGCCCTGTCCCTCCACATGATCACCCTGAAACTCAGAGTTCTAGACGCCAGTCATCAAGTAGAGGACATCCAACAGGACAGCAGACGAGTCACTGAGGGGATAACACACACACACCACCTGCCCTCTGATGGGAAAGTTACTGAGGGGTGGGATAGGTAAAGGGTCCTTGCTGGGGACGCGGCTAGTATGCAGATTAAGAACAGGAGGGGTGAGGCTGGTGAAAGCACAGATGATAGCTTTAGCACAGGCCGTGTTTAGGTAGTTAAAAAGAAAACAGCAAAGTGGACATAGAACAATATTAGAAATGGTATTTGTTGCAACCGGTTACAGAAATTGAAGCATTATTGAATCTATTTGATAAAAATCGCTCTTGGCACTGCTGGATCGACACCATTGGCGCTTTATAAACACACTGCGAGAACTCTTGATTTGCCATTCAACATTTTATGGCTAAAAATATGCATTACCTTCAGGCATTACCAGGCTAGGCCAGGCAAAGCCAGCCAGGACTAGCCAGGACCAGCCCAGGACCACCCAGGGCCACCCAGGACCAGCCCAGGACCAGCCCAGGACCAGCCCAGGGCCAGCCAGGACCAGCCCAGGGCCAAGCAAGACGGCACAACAAAGCCAGATGATAGAGATGAAGCAAAACAAGGTTCAGGTTTTGCTGGGTCTGGTGTTGGCGTGAGTGCAAATGCAAACCATTTGCAAACCTGCAAATGACGACCAAAACGGCCACAGGCGGCGATAATGTAAACAGTTTACAACACACTGAACCAGTTTGCTTTTTCACATACTAACGAGTACACTACAGACGAACGACAACTGTTTTCAATTTACAGAAACCTGTTTACAGACCCATCATAGAACCTGTACATGCAGACGACATTTACCGGGTTTGAATTGTGTTTCGAGGATCAGCGTCCTCTCGGCCCGGTCTCTGACCCGACCTCCTGGCTTGTGGTCTGGGGTTAACCAGGCTGTTAAATGCAGCTGCTCGCAGACTGAACACACACACACACACACACACACAGAGCATTGTGAATATCAATTCTAGCTTAATTGAGTCAAAAGGAAGGTATTGAATACTAATAATGCTCTCAAGGAGAAACTTTCATTGCCTTGAGGCCTCTCTGAGACCATGTGAGTATTTTCTTCAACCATTTATTCTCCTGGAGGCTATAGGCTCTGGATACAATAATGTATCGGCTCAACAATAAATTTATTCTTTACATTATGTAACCAACTACTGTATTTACAGTATGGATAGGACGCATAGGTACTCGCCTAGTTGCGCTTGCGGGGGGTTGAGTTTCGGCTCTTTGGTCCCGCCTCTCGACTGTCAACTGGTGGAATAGGTAGTGGATAGGATAGGTGGACAGGCTGCAAGGTTTTGGCGCATCACCAACCAAATGTATACTGATTTTACATACCACGATAGCTGCGTGGATCACGATGTACAACCAAACAAAACAAATTCGGTTAAAAAGGTAGGTAAGGTAAGGTAGGGTAGGTAGCAGGGCTTTAGATTAATCTACACAGCGGTACAGATACCTGGTTGATACCTGGTTGATGGGGTTCTGGGAGTTGTTCTACTCCCCAAGCCCGGTCCGAGGCCAGACTTTACTTGTGAGAGTTTGGTCCACCAGGCTGTTGCTTGGAGCGGCCTGCAGGCCCACATACCCACCACAGCCCGGTTGGTCCGGCACTCCTTGGAGGAATAAATCTAGTTTCCTCTTGAAGATGTAAATACTCCACGTTCATCCTAGGAAATACAAGCCCATTCACAGCCCATTGCGTTGGCTTCACTTCAACAGTCACCCACATCATCCTGGGCTCCGGAGAGCACAGGTGCTGCCCGCGCTGAATTGGTCATTCAGATCGACGCTAATCGAATTAAAAACTGCCGCGAATGACGTCAGGACGCCGATGGAGAGGGAGAGTCCAGTCACCAACCAAACCACCACCACTACACGTCTACCACTGTCCACCACCATACGTCTACCACTATCCTCCACCACCATCCATACGTCTACCACTATCCACCACCACCACCTACCACTGTCCAGCCACTGAGTTACATTTACTAGTTTATATTAAACTGGAGAAGGGTGCTTGACGATGCCCAGGTGGCCACCTCTACCCTGAGGTTACCTTGAGGTGCTTCCGGGGCTTAGCGTCCCCACGGCCCGGTCGTCGACCAGGCCTCCTGGTTGCTGGACTGATCAACCAGGGTGTTGGACGCGGCTGCTCGCAGCCTGACGTATGAGGCACAGCCTGGTTGATCAGGTACTCTACACTACACTATCATCCTCATCACTGTAACCATCTTCACTACCACCATCACTATATAATCTAGGCTTACCCCTAGACTATAGTGAAGGACAACGCGATGACTATGAACAGAACGAGGCTATTCAAGAAAGCTCCCCTCCCCCCCCCGCTCCTTCCCCCCCCCTCCCATCCTGCCTACATGATCCTCTCCCCCTCCCCCCCCCCACCTCTACAAGCAGCTACCTGCCGCCAAACACGTAGACTACGTGGAATACAACTGTTGATCTGACACTGCTCCAGTCTTGCTAAGCTGCTGCTGCTGCTGCTGCTGCTGCTCCAAACCTCTTGAGCAGTCCAAGAACGTCGCCTCTAAAGAACTGTCAAAGACTGTTACAAATGTAATCACACAATAACCAAGGATTAAAATACTGTGGGGAGGGGGCGCCTCTCCCATCCTCTTCCGGCTACAAGTAGACCACCCTTTTCGCTTCCCACTAGGTATCCGGCTGCTTGTGGAGCCTTCCCTCCAGGAATCCGGCTGCTTGTGGAGCCTTCCCTCCAGGGATCCGGCTGCTTGGAGACTTCCCTCCAGGGATCCGGCTGCTTGTGGAGACTTCCCTCCAGGGATCCGGCTGCTTGTGGAGACTTCCCTCCAGGGATCCGGCTGATTGTGGAACCTTCCCTCCAGGGATCCGGCTGCTTGTGGAACCTTCCCTCCAGGGATCCGGCTGCTTGTGGAGCCTTCCTCCAGGGATCCGGCTGCTTGTGGAACCTTCCCTCCAGGGATCCGGCTGCTCGTGGAGCCCAAGATCCGGCCACACGACCCTGAATACACTATGGACCGGCCCTCTTGCCTCGGCTACAAATCTGCGAACGCCTCGAAGCCTCGGGAGGAGGCTAAGGGCGCCACCAGCTCCTAGCCCCTCCATCACGGCCATGTAAACAATGGCGCCATCTTTCGCTTAGTTTTATAACCCGGCTCCCTTGCAAATTTATTCCTGCGAGCTCCTGTTTACACTTGAGCCCCGAGGCACTCACTCGGGGGGGCGCTCGCTATTTTGTAAACAAGCTTTTGTAAACAAACAAGCGTGTTTATTGTTAAGTTTTCTAAATTCTTCTACGTGTTCCCCTTTCACCTCTCCATCCACTCCCCGAGAAGTGGAAGAGTAGTTGAATGGGAGTGGAAAAGGATAAAATCTAGAATGCAAACTAAATCCCCATATGCCATAAACCTGGTTATCTGAACCGTAGTACAATTTGTTTCAATCTAGGACACACATCCATTTCAATCAGGGGGGGGGTCCCCCGGATTCGTTTCCGGGCGGGACTAAAGCAGTTGGGCACGTTTCATGCGCCCCCCCTGCTCACCTAGCAGTAAATAGGTACCCAGGACTTGGGCAAATGGGTTGCATTCTTGGAGGGACTTCGATACAGGTCTAGCCTATGTACACAGCTTTCCTATCCAACTCATTATTTACTAATCAATTGCTTACATATTTACGTAGCTAATGAACTTAGAAACAATGTGGTTAAGTAAATATTTTTACAGTCCCGAAGATGCTATAGCCTCGACTTGCTAGTGTNCCCGTTTCTTTTTTCGATTTTATTTTAGTCGTGTTTTTTATAGCCCAACCACTCCTCATTATGAGACGACACCCCTACGTCCGCCCGTCACAGGGGCGCGCCACGCCCTCGACCCAGCACCACTGCCTGGTTGATGGGGTCTGGGAGTTCTTCTACTCCCCAAGCCCGGCCCGAGGCCAGGCTCGAACTAGGGCTCGAGCTAGTTTTAGGGCCAGGCTTGCCTGCCCCTAAAACAAGTCACACCCCCCCTCCAATGAATGGACACCCACAAATGGTGAGGTAGGTCACGGGGGAGGAGGGGGTGGAGCCCCCCCCCCTAATGTCTCGCCCAAGCACCATTTTAGTCATGGTGAAAGGTCGAGTCCATGTTGGCATGGACGGCCTCCCATGTAAGGCTGCTTCCCCTTCACCACCAATCCATTAGTAACGCCCCAATACAGCTGTATCGCCTTACGGGCTATTCATGCCCGTGCCACCTCTTGGGTGGCTTAATCTTTATCAATCAATCAAGCTGTATCGCTTGTATCTGCGGCTCCTCGTCCCAGCTGCCTACAGCACGCGCTCCGCACGAACCTGACCACTGAATTATTCCCGGTCACGAAATGAGAATTTATTAGGAAAATTCTAGAGATCAGACTTTAATGCTGTCGGGTTAAGAGGCAGCAAGGTCCTTTATACCCAGGGAATGTATCTGGAGGTTATCTTGAGATGATTTCGGGGCTTAGCGTCCCCCGCGGCCCGGTCCTCGACCAAGCCTCCACCCCCAGGAAGCAGCCCGTGACAGCTGTCTAACACCCAGGTACCTATTTTACTGCTAGGTAACAGGGGCATAGGGTGAAAGAAACTCTGCCCATTATTTCTCGCCGGCGCCTGGGATCGAACCGGGACCACAGGATCACAAGTCCAGCGTGCTGTCCGCTCGGCCGACCGACTCCCTTAACCAAGGTAAATGAACAAATCCACAAGGGCCGTGACGAGGATTCGAACCTACATCCGGGAGCATCCCAGACACTGCCTTAGTCGACTGAGCTACAACAGGGCTAAAAAGAGTTGAAACCGAAGTTCTACTGAACTTACTGGATCCTGCAGCCTCTCCGAGACACAAACCAGGGTTTTACACAACTCCCCCCATGCACTCGAGCTGTGTAAATAGGCCGTTCTCCCTCTTCGCCCTTACTTCATTACACAAATCACAACGTGTAATTTCTGTGTGTAATTAACCAAGGTAGTTTGCTAAATAATTGACTTGAAACGCTTTCCCCTCATAACTCCCTCTCAAAATAAAGCTTTATGAAATACACAGATGAGGAGTCACAATAACGTGGCTGAAGTATGTTGACCAGACCACACACTAGAAAGTGAAGGGACGACAACGTTCCGGTCCGTCCTGGACCATTCTCAAGACGAATATAAATGTTAATATAATTTTCATGTTCACATTGAAATTTGCACTCTGATTCTCGCTCACAGATGACTGGCTTTTGACTGATTCTCGCTCACATGACTGGCTTTTGACTGTGATTCTCGCTCACAGATGACTGGCTTTTGACTGATTCTCGCTCACATGACTGGCTTTTGACTGTGATTCTCGCTCACAGATGACTGGCTTTTGACTGATTCTCGTTCACAGATGACTGGCTTTTGACTGTGATTCTCGCTCACAGATGACTGGCTTTTGACTGATTCTCGCTCACAGATGACTGGCTTTTGACTGATTCTCGCTCACAGATGACTGGCTTTTGACTGATTCTCGCTCACAGATGACTGGCTTTTGACTGATTCTCGCTCACAGATGACTGGCTTTTGACTGATTCTCGCTCACAGATGACTGGCTTTGACTGTGATTCTCGCTCACAGATGACTGGCTTTTGACTGTGATTCTCGCTCACAGATGACTGGCTTTTGACTGTGATTCTCGCTCACAGAGACTGACTGGCTTTTCACTGCGATTCTCGCTCACAGATGACTGGCTTTTGACGCCACAGGGAAAGAATAATTGCTCCAAGTCTCTCTTCCCGTTCAGAATGTCCTATTAATATTTAGAGCAACTTGTAAAATGGTCAACAGGAAATAAGATTCCTTGAGAGGCGCTGCCCTTGCTCCACGACATTCACTTTCATCCCCAACCTAATCCACGTTCCGTGCACCATCACCGCCTCGCTACGACCCCCGCAAAGTCTTCCAAGATGCTGCCGGCTTGTGGCACCTTGGACAAGAGTGCCTCCTTGTGCTGGGATAACTGGCTCTGCTCTTGTTGTCGTAAAACACATTAAGATTGCACTGCCAGTTTACGACCCGGCCAGCGCAGGCAATGGCATCTGTGCCGTGTGTTTTTGAGTGTGTAAAACACACACAAGCCAACAATGGGAGTCGTGAATGAGGTCATCTCAGATTGCTAAAACACTTTTGCAAACTGTATTTGCAGTGATTAACAACACAATACACAGCCAGTATCATTAATCTCAGGATGCGCCCAACCACTTGGGCTGGACGGTAGAGCGACGGTCTCGCTTCATGCAGGTCGGCGTTCAATCCTCCGACCGTCCATAAGTGGTTGGGCACCATTCCTTCCCCCCGTCCCATCCCAAATCCTTATCCTGACCCTTCCCAGTGCTATATAGTCACAATGGCTTGGCGCTTTCACCCTCATACTTCCCTTTCCTTCAGAACCTCACGACCCCCTCCCCCCCCCCCCCTACACTAGGGGGAAGGGAACTATCAGGGGAAAGTGTCAAGCCATTACGACTATATAGCACTTCGAAGGAGATCAGAATAAGGATTTGGGATGGGACGGGGGGCAGGAATGGTGTACAACCACTTGGACGGTCGGGGATTGAACGCTGACCTGCATGAAGCGAGACCGTCGCTCTACCGTCCAACCCAAGTGGTTGGACATAGGTAGAAACACACATATATAGACTTTCAATCGAATGACTACATAAACAAACTATGTAAGCTATTATATATATATATAGTCTAAGGCAGCTGTATAAATGACCTTAGCATCACAGAGCCATGCAAGATCTTGGCACACACTATGTAGCCCTTCATATGTACTTAACCACACACACACACACACACACACACACACACACCCACACACACACACACACGCGGGCTGGTGGCTGAGTGGACAGCACGCTGTACACGTAATCCTGTGGCCCGGGGTTCGATTCCCGGCACCGGCGAAAAACAAAATGGTCAGAGTTCTTTCACCCTGAGACCCCTGTTACCTAGCAGTAAATAGGTACCTGGGAGTTAGACAGCTGCTACGGGCTGCTTCCTATGGGGGAGGGGTGAGCGGGGGGAAGTTAGTAGTTAGTAACAGTTGATTGATTGACAGTTGAGAGGCGGGCCGAAAGAGCAGAGCTCAACCCCCGCAAGCACAACTAGGTGAAACATCTAGGTGAAGTGAGAGCGCTGTGTGGCCCAGGAGGAAGATGAGGTACACTTGTTAAAAATCTTTTGAGCAGCGAGAGATGCAAGAACAAGCAAGTAATCTTACTTGCTAGTAATCTTACATACAGGTTCTTATACCTGTATGTATCAGAACACACTGACAGACACCTGACACCCAACCCCCACACACCTGAAGACAACTGACACCGTTCCGGTCACTCCTGAACCATTATAACGTAAGGAAACTGTCAGAGAAGTCAAATATTAAGGCAAGACTAAGAACACTAATTGACCCGGCAAGGATTCGAACCCATGCCGTCCAGGATCACCCTAACCGTACACACAGTACCGTGACCACCGCACCAATGATCGTCTATCGATCTATGACTTGCGTGTTCCGGCAGCTTTCTCACATTAAGGTAAGACTATGAGGGTAAAGAGGCGAAGGTAAGATTCCGATTAATAAAACTAGTAATAAATGGCATATTCGTAGGGGAAAAAACCCCAGGAATGTGCAACAGACGACTGTAGTAAAATAGGTACCTGGGTGATAGTCAGCTGTCACGGGCTGCTTCCTGGGGGTAGAGGCCTGGTCGAGGACCGGGCCGCGGGGATACTAAAGCCCCGAAATCATCTCAAGATTACCTCAAGATAACCGTCAAGCTGTGCAATAATGACAATGCAAAAGCACTAACCTGGCGCCGATAAGGAGGGAGTCGCCATCTCGTTGCAAGAGCCGGAAATAGTCCGTCTCGCTGCCATTGCAGGAAACACCTGCGATTCCAGTTCATCTGTAAAAAAATTTTATCAGTCAAAAACAATTCAAGACGTAAATAAATCATATGACACCTAAAACCAATTTTACATAGAAAAAAAAACATGATTTTTGGCCATGAAAATGCAACACACATACAGTTAATGGCTGACAAAAATCTATGCGTCCTATCACAGCCAAGAAATACATTAATTACACAATTTATCTAAAATATTTAAATATATTATGTCATTTTACCGTGTGTGTGTTGGGCCCACTACTGTGAAACTGTGAAGGGCCCACTAACTGTGAAGCCCACTACTGTGAAGTCTCACAGTAGTGGATAACTATGCGATATCATCGGCTCTATGTAAGAATTTTTGGGCAGCAATGAGGAGGCCTGGTCGAAGACCGGGCCGCGGGGACGCTAAGCCCCGAAACCATCTCAAGGTAATCTCAAGATAAGGTAGCAAGTCTTATCTGCAGATTGATTATGCCCCCAAACAATAGAAAATAGCTATTATGCCCCTCTCAAACTTTGCTTGTATTTCTGCCTAAGACATCTTAAGGAAGATGTCTTTAAGGCATGTGCCTTAAATTGCCTGCAAAGGCATTTACCTTAAATTGCCTGCAAAGGCATTTACCTTAAATTGCCTGCAAAGGCATTTACCTTAAATTGCCTGCAAAGGCATTTACCTTAAATTGCCTGCAAAGGCATTTGCTATCATAACTCTCACTGCATTTCCAGCATTTTAAAAGCAATACAATCAACCACAGATTATTCAATAAATCACAGAACTATATGTTTAACATATCTCTCACCCTGTCCATGGAGGACTGACGAAAATTTATATATATATGCTGGTTAGCATTGTAAATGCCTGGCCACGTTCGTGGTAGAAAAAAATACATTGCCCATTTCTAAACTTTTCCTTATCTGTGCCTCTTCATGTCTAACCACTTGGGTTGGACGGTAGAGCAATGATCTCGCTTCATGCAGATCGGCGTTCAATCCCAACCATCAACAAGTGGTTGGGCACCATTCCTTTCCCCGCCCCATCCCAAATCCTTATCCTTCCAAGTGCTATATAGTCATAATGGCTTGGCGCTTTTCCTTGATAATTGCTTGTGCCTCTCCATACTCTTACTGCCACCCCCCCCCCCAAACAAGGCATTTGAAGACCGCCGACTTGTTAGCTTCAGCCGTGGAACATTACCTGGTTGATGGGGTTCTGGGAGTTGTTCTACTCCCCAAGCCCGGCCCGAAGCCAGGCTCGACTTGTGAGAGTTTGGTCCACCAGACCGTTGCTTGGAGCGGCCAGCAGGCCCACATATACTGGTTGATGGGGTTCTGGGAGTTCTTCTACTCCCCAAGCCGGCCCGAGGCCAGGCTTGACTTGTGAGAGTTTGGTCCACCAGGCTGTTGCTTGGAGCGGCCCGCAGGCCCACATACCCACCACAGCCCGGTTGGTCGGGCACTCCTTGGAGGAATAAATCTAGTTTCCTCTTGAAGATGTTTCACAAGACGACAGCCGTCAGGTTCAAAGCAAAATCTGAGGAACTGGGGGGAGGAGGAGCAACAGGAGGGGATAGTGCTTAGTGACTGAATAGACTCAGAAATTGACTCAATCTAACATCCATCAAGTCTCACTCACACCACTGCTGTCCGTGTTCTCTATCGTCGGCCACTCCGTAAAATATACAACTGCTTTACCTAATCAGAAATTGTCGAACCCCGACGGGTAGAAAAAACGTCAATAATACGGCGGTTTATCGTTGTATAACTAACGTTGATTTTTAACGGATTAGTCGATACGGGAACAAAAACACACAAGGTCCTAGTATCTACACGCGCTCGCGGACGCGCGTGTACACACACACACACACACACACACACACCACACACACACACACATTAGGCAGTAATGTGGTGGAGAGCTGACTCCATACACAGTTTCAAGTGTAGATATGATAAAGCCCAATAGGCCTCAGGAATCTATACACCTGTGTTTTGACGGTTGAGAGGCGGGACCAAAGAGCCAGAGCTCTACCCCCGCAAGCACAACTAGGCGAGTACACACACACAAGATTTACATAATTTATTCACTCTAAGACACTTGAACACCCAACTTATAACAGTCAATTAATGTTTATAGTTTCCCAGCCCAAACTGTTCATTAAATACAGCCTATAAGCTGCCCAAGATCGATAAGGAGTACTGAACAAACCCCACAAGGGCCGTGACGAGATTCGAACCTACGTCCGAGAGCATCCCAGACGCTAGTCTTAATCGCAAAACGCAACGACATGGTAAAAAGAATTGTAACCAGAAGTTCTACTGCCCTTACCCGCCTATTGCCCGGCCCTTGTGGATTTCTTTCATTTGATGCATCACGA
>WNGS01159612.1:3754863-3816292 GCA_020271785.1 Procambarus virginalis
TAGATGAGCTGCCCAATAAACTCGCCCCTCGGGGCAAAATTTCAAAACAAAAATTAACAGAGGCCTGGTGGCAGACGGGTTTTACTGCGCCAACCCGAAGTCTGCCATTCGTCGTCCCCGTCCCACGATCCTTCCTCCGGAACGACAAGTTAGCACGGGTTAAGAATGCCCGGGGGGCAAGTTTAATAAATTGCCCTCGACCCAATGAATGGCTGGGGCAGGCGGTGTGTTCCTGGTGCGCCATCACCGCCCTTGGCCCCTCCTGACGGAGGGACCAGTCTCCCGCCACAGCAGAAAGCCCTCATAGACCTGCCCCTCTCACACCCCCCTCCCCCACAGGTGCTATTCATGAGAGTAAAACTTTACCTGGGGGTAATTTCGTGTGTCAACCTCCTGCAATTTAATACCATCCTTGATCTTAAAAATGATCAATATATAATAATCTTCAAATTCTAATTTACAACTTGTATTTATTAATCTCAAACGTACATACAGAATTTATTTACACACATTACCCAACGCTTGAGAACAAACCCGTTGATGATAGGTAGCAGGAAAGAAGCTACGTATTATTAACAACAAGAATTCAAGTGTTATGATATATAGTGGAATGTTTAAAAAGAGGACAAATGCCACTATATATAAATATTAACAAGCAGAGTTCCAGCAGAACACACAGGCAGTCTAACTGACGAGGCCATTACTGGAGACGCCAGGAGTGGCAGAAATAACCATTCAAGCTCCCTGGAGTATACTTAAGGTATACTGTATAATACTTTCCTTCAAGTGCAGTGTAGAATATAATAATTAGTTTCATCGGGGACAGGGTTGTATCGCGGTCCTCGATGCCTACTTGATGGGGTTCTGGGAGTTCTTCTACTCCCCAAGCCCGGCCCGAGGCCAGGCGCGACTTGTGACAGTTTGGTCCACCGGGCTGTTGCTTGGAGCGGCCGACAGCCCGGTTGGTCCGGCACTCCTTGGAGGAAATGATCCAGTTTTCTCTTGATGTCCACGATTGTTCCGGCAATATTTCTTATGCTTGCTGTGATACAACCTCTTGATACAAGTCATTATTTACATCTGTCGCTTGTAAACTTACGTCCACAGCGTCATTTGACCCGCCAGATTTTACCTGTTGATTTTGAGAGTTGTTCTATGACCACAGGCAAGCCGTCCCACCAGCCTGCCTGACACAACAGACAAGGTCTCCCAACACAGCACCTGATGACCCCCAGAGTACAAATAAGTGACACGTGACACATTTATTCTGCTCAAAATGATACCATTATCGAAGTAGAATTCTAGATCGTAGAGCCCTGGATCTCTATCTCGGGATCCAGGATCTATATGTATCTCTCTGTCCCCCCCCCTTCTCTCCCTCTCTCTCTCTCCCCCCCAGACATTATACCAGCCCCTGGAGGGTGCCGCAGTCAACGCTTCCATCAGGGGCAGGGATGGGGACCACTTTCCCAGCGCTACTCAGCTCCTTGCTCTGCAACGAGGAGCATTGAAAAGGGGGGGGGGAGCTTTTAGGAGGATTTCCACTTAGATAGCAGCGGTCTGGAACGAGTTGAAGAGGGGATAGCAGACGGGGAAGAAGAGGACCCCGACACAGTACTGTGAACAAAAGAGTTCCAAGAACTGCGTTTAACAACCAAATTGCCGAACTTTACATATTAATACACAATAGTTATTGGGAAGTTAGTTCCGCGAAAAAAACTTTATAATACGACTTTAAAGTTAGTTGCAGACTAACTAAGATTAACTAAGATATCATCCCCTGCAAACATTAGAAATATTGCTGGAACAAAGGTGGAGGTCTTCAAGAGGTACTTAGATAAGTTCTTGTACGAAGTGGCAGACCAACCAAACTGTAGTGGATATGTGGGCCTGCGGGCCGATCCAAGCAACAGCCTGTTGGACCAAGTTATCACTAGTCGAGCCTGGCCTCAGACGCTCTGGGAGTAGAATAACTCTCAGAACCCTGTACAGGTATGCTCCAGGTTAAGATCTGTTTACAGCCAGCAGTGTACACCAATACCCTTCAAGATAACTTCAAGATAACCCTACGGAACTCGCTATAGTATAGATTACATAGTACTGCCAACCAGGCTGTGACTCATACGTCAGGCTGCGAGCAGCCGCGTCAAACAGCCTGGTTGACCAGTCCAGCAACCAGGAGGCCTGGTCGACGACCGGGCCGCGGGGACGCTAAGCCCGGAAGCACCTCAAGGTAACCTCAAGGTAACCCCCTAAACCTTCCTTCTTACTCTTGCCCAAAAGGAGAATTTATTTGGCAGCGTTACTCATCTTTTGAGTGAACATACCACTACAGGGAGAGTACTGGACACCGTCACTCATCCTGTGAGTGACGGTGCCCCAAGATGTGCACCGTCACTCATCCTGTGAGTGACGGTGCCCCCAAGATGTGCACCGCAATGTGCAACCTTCTTAAAGTAAGAAACCCCGTAGCAAAAGTATTGCTGGTATTTATCTTAAGAATTCCTCGCGGACGACAAAAATCTACACTGGAACTCTTCCAATACTATTTCCTCCTAAGTGGCAGTCATTGAATTCGAGGAGGCGAGAGTGGATAGTATTTTTTTTCAGTTTCAATTATATTTTCAATGTTATTTATTTGATTTAATTCACATTAGCGATTCGCATTATTATATTGGGCTTTCGCTGTCTCTCAGAGTGTGTGAGTGAGAGTATGCGAGTGTGGGAGTGTGGGAGTGTGTGTGTGTGTGTGTGTGTGTGTGTGTGTGTGTGTGCGTGTGTGTGGGGGGGGGGGGGGGTGCAGGTTAGGTAGGTGTGACCGTGGGTGTACTGGAGGCGAGTCAGGCGTGTACTGGAGGCGAGTCGGGCGTGTACTGGAGGCGAGTCAGGCGTGTACTGGAGGCGAGTCGGGCGTGTACTGGAGGCGAGTCGGGCGTGTACTGGAGGCGAGTCGGGCGTGTACTGGAGGCGAGTCGGGCGTGTACTGGAGGCGAGTCGGGCGTGTACTGGAGGCGAGTCGGGCGTGTACTGGAGGCGAGTCGGGCGGTGTACTAGCGAGTCGGGCGTGTATGGAGGCGAGTCGGGCGTGTACTGGAGGCGAGTCGGGCTGTACTGGAGGCGAGTCGGGCGTGTACTGGAGGCGAGTCGGGTGTGAGGGGGACGCAGATGACCTCTCCATCCCCCTTACAGCTGCCTCATGACCCGGGAAATGCAACAGGAACTCTCCCCGATCGCTGGAGCGATATCTTGGCCGGGCTAACCAACTTTTCCCCCACCAGCCTTGGCGGAAAAGGCTGGAAGGGGGGGGGAAAGGCCTTTCCTTAACACTCCCAACCTCCCTCATTATGAACTATTAACCAACAGAAACGTCTTAAGAATCTTAGCCCAGTAGGCGGGGAATATCAGAAGAGATTTCATCCTGTGAGATTGGGTGGTTATAAATAGGAGCTGCCTCGTATGGGCTAATAGGCCTTCTGCAGTTGCCTTTGTTCTTATGTTCTTATGTAAGTCTTTATCTGGAACAAGGCGATGGAGTCCTAGAAAGGAGAAAGAGAGAAGCAGGGAGGAATAGATTCTGTTGAACGTTGCTTCAGCTCCTAAGCCCCGACTTCGCAACTGTCGGTCGTCTAAATGCTACGACTCCCGATTTGCTTAGCTTTGTCATCTCTGCTTTCAGTAACTATTGATGAAGGCAGCCCCTGTGCCCCCGTCCCAGTTCGTTTCGTCTGCTTTCTTTCCTAGCACACAAGAAGAAAAAAGAGGCGTGCCCCGGTCTGCGGGGGTACATTACACGAGCCGTCTCTGCTTACGCTACTGTCTGCTGTAAGCTCTGCGCGTTTATTGAGATGTCACAGAGTACGTTTTATTTCTCGATCATATTCCTTCTATTTCTCATTTCACCCTGTGTAGGGAACTAGGAGGAGGTCGAGGAGGAGGAAGCCAGGAGGAGGTCGAGGTGGAAGCCAGGAGGAGGTCGAGGAGGAAGCCAGGAGGAGGTCGAGGAGGAAGCCAGGAGGAGGTCGAGGAGGAAGCCAGGAGGAGGTCGAGGTGGAAGCCAGGAGGAGGCAGCCACAAAAGAAGTCGTGGAGCAAGAACCCAGACAGACATCAAGAGTGCCACTTGACCCCCAGAGTGAGAGCGTCCCAGAGTGTGTGTGAAGCTTGTGTCTAGTGTCACTAAATTATTTCTGGAGGACGACCTTTATTTTCCCCGCCAAGCGACCTTCCTACACCAAGTGTAAACACACTCCTCCTCGACCCCTCTCACTACTAGGTCAAACAACACTGTCTACTCTCAGTCTCTGTCTACTAGTTGTTTGATTCTTTGGCCTCTGTATTACCCATACCGCCCACGGGATGGGTATGGGGACCCACCACCGCCCACGGGACGGGTATGGGGACCCACCACCGCCCACGGGACGGGTATGGGGACCCACCACCGCCCACGGGACGGGTATGGGGACCCACCACCGCCCACGGGACGGGTATGGGGACCCACCACCGCCCACGGGACGGGTATGGGGACCCACCACCGCCCACGGGACGGGTATGGGGACCCACCACCGCCCACGGGACGGGTATGGGGACCCACCACCGCCCACGGGACGGGTATGGGGACCCACCACCGCCCACGGGACGGGTATGGGGACCCACCACCGCCCACGGGACGGGTATGGGGACCCACCACCGCCCACGGGACGGGTATGGGGACCCACCACCGCCCACGGGACGGGTATGGGGACCCACCACCGCCCACGGGACGGGTATGGGGACCCACCACCGCCCACGGGACGGGTATGGGGACCCACCACCGCCCACGGGACGGGTATGGGGACCCACCACCGCCCACGGGACGGGTATGGGGACCCACCACCGCCCACGGGACGGGTATGGGGACCCACCACCGCCCACGGGACGGGTATGGGGACCCACCACCGCCCACGGGACGGGTATGGGGACCCACCACCGCCCACAGGACGGGTATGGGGACCCACCACCGCCCACGGGACGGGTATGGGGACCCACCACCGCCCACGGGACGGGTATGGGGACCCACCACCGCCCACAGGACGGGTATGGGGACCCACCACCGCCCACGGGACGGGTATGGGGACCCACCACCGCCCACGGGACGGGTATGGGGACATTTGATGTGCTCGAGGCGTTCTTAAATTTGACTGACGTAGCAATTCCGTGCCGTGTCTATGCTGGGATTTATAAGATTTATTTTCTTGTCCGCTTTCGAAACCTGTTCGAAAGTAAGCCCGGCCCGAGGCCAGGCTTGACTTGTGAGAGTTTGGTCCACCAGGCTGTTGCCTGGAGCGGCCCGCAGGCCCACATATACCTGGTTGATGGGGTTCTGGGAGTTCTTCTACTCCCCAAGCCTGGCCCGAGGCCAGGCTTGACTTGCGAGAGTTTGGTCCACCAGGCTGTTGCTTGGAGCGGCCCGCAGGCCCACCACAGCCCGGCTTATCCGGACATTTGGACATTACCAAACCATTTCTGAGCTATACACGCCACCACCGTTGACAGACGACTCGTGCAGAAGGTCAAGTCACTAGCCTGGTACCAGAGTTGAGAGGCATGATTAACCTGTTAATACTAAAGGAATTAAATCATGTCATCAGTCAGGGGGGGGGGAAAGGTCAAGGCGAGACATGATCACTACATACAACATTTCCAACACACAGGCCAGACAACTAACTACACTGGACTTGAATGATCCAATTCATACATAAATAGGAACTAGCAGGAAACAAGTACAAAAATGAGCAATATAAACAAAAAAAAAACTATTTAGTGGTATAAAGAAAAAAGTGAACAAAATGCTGTACTTCAAAAGTGAAATAGTGACGCAAGATTCCATACACAACCTCAACTATAAACATATAACAGCCCAATAGACCTATTTTTTTTGTTAAGGGAAATTCCTGCACGGGCCCCTAAGCCTCTGGCTGGCCCTCCCTGAAGCCCAGTAGTCGTCTCTCAGAGCCCGAAAATCAGAGGCGGGATCAAGAGCTGGAGCTCAAGCCCAACAAGCAAAACAACGCCAGTATGCCTGGGGAGGAGAGGGGGGGAGAGGGGGGAGGGGGAGTGGTGGGGAGAGGGGGGTCGACGGGCACCAAATTGCGTGAAGTCCTGTAGTGCATTCTTGAGTAATGTGGTTACAAAAATAGAGGGGGAGTGTGAGGGGAAAGGGGGGAGGGGGGGGAGGGATGTTGTTGACCTTGGCTACCAACACTGACCCCTTCAGCACGCCCGTGGTGGGCCACGACGCTCCCATGGTGGGCGTGTGGACCCTACCACCACCAGCCAGATGTAACCGTCAACCAACCAACACGACGCCGGGAGAAATAAAACTTTAAAACAACACAGATCTACATAAAGAGAGACAAGTGGCTGTATGCACAAACAACCCCCTCCACAATGTAAACACTAACTACCACGCTAACTACCACTGTTCCCCCAGAGGCTAACTACCACTGCTCCACTACCATCGTACAATTTGTACTATATTATCGTGCCATATCGCACTAAACCCCAGCCAATAACCGGTATACATAATAGCCTAAAAAAAAGGTACATATTCAATGTTTTTTCCGCGTCTTTAAATCGTTCAATTCAGGCGGTTTCGGCTCTATAACACATATACACGATGCAATAAACAGAGGCCTGACCGGTTTACAAAGACTGAATATATTAGTTCGCGTTTCTGGACAATTAACAGTTTTTTTTTGCCGCCTGGCCAGGCCAGACTTTCCTGGGGCTTGGCCTGGTCGGTTGAGATTATTTCTGTTCGCAGCCCGCGGACCCAGAGCTGAGGTCCACCTCCAGCACCCGCGGACCAGGTCGAGGGCCACCTGCGAGTGTCGTATCAATCAGGGCCGGGAGATGAGGCGAACAGTGTCGAGTCCTGCCCTGCGTCGACCCTCCCAGCCATGCCCAGACACTCTGCCCTGCCTATCAACATTCCCAAGCACAACTGACAGCCTTTTCCCAGCCCTTCGAGAGAGAACCAGAGAGAACTAGATAGCTAGAGAGAACGAGAGATTGACTGTTGTGCACCCCATATTCATCCCGTGAGCGGTAGCGCAAAAAGGATTACAGAGAGCACAAAAAGATCTTCATCAGACCTCATCGGAAATAATCACATTACCAAATACGATCAGACATTTCCTGACGGGAATAATTTCTGATCGGTGTCGAAGATTTGGANTAGACACGCCAGCCACATGCCCCCAGACTGTCGTACCTGTGTGGTCGCGGTAACTTCCGCGAGTACAGAACCTAGTGCGATAACTTGGGCGCGCAGAGTGCCGCGAACATGCATGGCACCAGAGGCATACTGATAACAGAGCCAAAGAAGAATGTTTATTGCGAAAGAAAATGTATTTGTCGACACGATCTCCATAATGTGATTGTCTGTTGGGTTCGAGAGTTGTGTTCCTGCAGCCTGGCTTGTGGCTAGCCATCCCTTGCTGATTGTCTCACAGAATGACACAGTCTTGTTAAAACGAAGGCTCACATGGCCTTGGTTTGTACCTGCATGAGGTTTTAAAGAGTTCTCACTAACTCCAACAGGTTGCTGCTTCGACGGGCCCGCAGGCCCACATATCCACTACAGCCCGGTTGGTCCAGCACTCCATGCAGGGAAGTGTCCAGTTTTTCCTTGAAGACTTCCACTTTTGTTCGGGTAATATTTCTTCTACTTTCTGCGAAGATGCTGAACAACCGTAGACCTCTGATGTTCATACAATGTTCTGTGTCTATGGCACAGACAATCCAGTAGCTTCAGTTTTATTAAAAACCTACTTCTATATGCGAATTCTTGACCTCTGATGTTCACACTGTTCTCTAATTGTGATTACACAGAGATCACACTAACGTGATGCATCAAATGAACAAATCCACAAGGACCGTGACGAGGATTCGAACCTGCGTCCGGGAGCATCCCGGACGCAGGTTCGAAGACGCAGATCTTCTCTAATTGTGTTTCTGGTACCCCCCCCCTCCTCCCCCCTCCCCACGACTTATCACTGGCTATTTTGCACTCCATCCTCAACGCGTCGAAGACTTTCACATGAGACCGGGCCTTGGGGACATTGATCCCTGGAACTAACACCAAGCAGACCTGCACTGCGAGAAAACAATTATCTACTATCAACTGCTGTAATCTTCAGTTAAAAACTATCCACATTAGTTTTTTTTTTTAATTAAAAATTATCCACAACCTCCAATTGGGATTAAACCGACCCTGACGAGCCAGCATTGCTACACAACATTGCTATCGTTTAAGCAACATGATTGGGGCCTGAAATCACCTATCTACACACAGAAAACGTGTACATATTATCGCTTTGGGTATCGCAAAGAGGGAGCCGGTCGGCCGAGCGGACAGCACGCTGGACTTGTGATCCTGTGGCCCTGGGTTCGATCCCAGACGCCGGAGAGAAACAATGGGCAGAGTTTCTTTCACCCAATACCCCTGTTACCTAGCAGTAAAATAGGTACCTGGGTGTTAGTCAGCTGTCACGGGCTGCTTCCTGGAGGTGGAGGCCTGGTCGAGGACCGGGCCGCAGGGACACTAAAAGCCCCGAAATCATCTCAAGAAGATCATCTCAAGATAGATCGCTCCGTTACCCAAAGTCACACTGAATGAAAGCTTCAGGTTCAAAGTCTAGTTTTAGTTTATCTGATAAGATAACCAGAGGCCTGGTCAAGAGACCAGTTTAAGATATATGATGCCTGAAACTACTAAAAGACGGCCAAAAATTAAGACAAGAAGGGAGGAAGAGGCAGGCCAATTACGTAAATGTGGATTAAGGGATGCCAGTTATGTATATACTTAAAAAACATGGGAGCATTCAATAACATTTAGCATTAGTTAAAAAATCAATTCTCAACTTACCACTGACTTTCCCTTGTCGAAGCACATGGAACTGTCCTGTTCTTTGGAGTACCACACGATTCTCTGCAAAGAATAACAAAATTAAGAACTTCAAACACAAATTAGTTAACCAAAGTTCAGCCAAAAATGGCTAATTTTTTTTTACTGCCAGAAAGAGCGAGGAATGGGGGAGGAGAGCGAGCCTCGCCCCTCATCATCAAATCCATACAGGCCCTAACAGGAAGACTATTACTAAATACGACCAAACTCGTCATGCTGAGTTATGTGACGACCCTCATGCTGGAGGGGAGAGGAAGCCATGCGTCAGGCCAGCAGTTAAGTCCGCGACACGAGGCTAGCCCCACGCCGCCCCTAATTAGGATGTTATGACCATGGCGATCAACCCCAACCCTTAACAGACTGCTCAATGATTCCCAACACGGCATTCCCACCATTTCCATGGCAGTGATGAGGTTCGTAGGGTAGCCTAAGGAATGAACAGATCCACAAGGGCCGTGACGAGGATTCGAACCTACGTCCGAGATCATCCCAGACGCTGTCTTAATCGACCCTGCCCTTTAATTAAGGCAGTATGATCTCGGACGAAGGTTCGAAGCCTCGTCACGGCCCTTGTGGATTTCTTCATTGACGCATCACGCTATTGCGGTTTGTGTGAGCACCCTAGAGAATGTTTTAGGTAAAGTATCCTAGAACATTCCTTAAAAGTTATATTTTGGACATTCACAGAGTTTGGAGGCTAGAATATTTGTGGTTATTTGGGGGTTAGGAAAAATATTTCCTAGGTAGAATAATTTAGGAATTCTTTGCTTACAGTTATATACCATTTAATGCCAAATTCAACTATGCGCCAAGATAAATGAGCATGAAACCCCTATTATTTTGTAATCTATTTTCAAGCAATTTATTAATCTGCAAGCAGTGTCTTGCAAAGATAGCCTTTGAAGGCCATTTGCGTCAAAACCCACGGGCGATACCATCTCGCACGGCTACTTAACGTACCGTCAGGGCCAGGAGATCACCGGACCCATCACAGCAGACGCCACCTTAATCTGTATAATTCATACCCCATTAGGCGCTTTTTGCAAGCCCCGCTATTATTAATCACATAATCACATAGAATTTTCCTTCCGCGAGCGAGATTCTGGGGGGTGGGGGACCGCGGCGGCGCTCGCGGACTACCATTGGCTGCCTGGGAGACGTCAGCGCCTCATCAACAAGGCCCTATCACACCTCCCGAAATAATGAAATGGACCCGCCTGCCGATACCAGCACACTCGCCCCAGGGACTTGTTATATAGCCGGGCTTCAGGAGACTTGGGTAATGGTGTGACAACGCCGCCGGGAGGATGCAAGCTCAGATTTACCTAATAGCACCAAAGACAAATGAAACGGCGAAAGGCCTACTGGCCCATACGAGGCATCTTCCTTTTCACACTATAATATATACAAGTAATTTTTTTTTACTTACATACACACACACACACACACACACACACACACACACACACACACACACACACACACACACACACACACACACACACACACACAGGCAATAGGCTCAGGAATCTGTACACCTGTTGATTGACGGTTGAGAGGCGGGACCAAAGAGCCAGAGCTCAACCCCCGCAAACACAACTAGGTGAGTACACACACACACACACACACACACACACACACACACTAGGTGAATACACATGACGGGAGGTGCCCCGTATGGGCCAGTAGGCTTTTTGCAATTTCCATTTATTCTTCGTGTCATTAAACCCATTATGACAGAACTCGTGAGATATATCCATTACACACAGAGATCACACTAACGTGATGCATCAAATGAACAAATCCACAAGAGCCGTGACGAGGATTCGATTCGTTGCTCCCGGACGCAGGTACGAACCCTCGTCACGGCCCTTGTGGATTTGTTCAGATGTATCCACGTATCAAGTCGTGTATCACAATTACACCAACTATCACCATGAACTAATAAGTCATCAACGTTTAAGAACACAATTTAGTGGTAGAAAATCGTATGTATCACATCAAACAAATTATTCCTGTAAACTTACTTGACTGAAGTTCTCCTCCAAGTTGTGGACACTGATATTGTAGACGATGTTTCTGAAAAAAAAAATAAATAAAATTAGTGCTGCAATACAAATTAACCCCCCCCCCCATCTCGCCACCAGTTAGTTCCCAATTGGTGAATTTGAACCTGGCAACACTTGCAGATACTTAACATAATGTGTTACGGGCATACGTCACCTCACCGCTCCTGTGCCAGGTAAGTTACGGGCTCGCCATAGCCCGTGCTACTTGGAACTTGTTCCGAGTAGCTGAATCTATAACACCAGGGCATACGTGCTCAAGTGTGTGGTTTGGTCAACATGCGTTTAAACTAGACAACAATAATAATAATAATAATAATGGAGAACACGCCTGGCTCCAGCTATTCGATATGTCAATATACCTCAACATATTTTCCAGGGGGGGCGCACATTTTGTTTGGTGCCCCCTTCTTTACACCAATAACTCACGTTCTCTCTCAATCCTGTCCAAGTTCAGCTTGATAAATGGATTTCAAACTTTAACGCTCCCGTAAAGGTGCCACTTAAGAAGTTTCTTCTATGGAATGTTAAATCGGTCTATAACAAACATTCTGTAGAGCAAGACGGTCATTTGTTTATTTTATAAACAAATAATATGCCCAGGAGGCCAGATTCACGAAGCAGTAACGCAAGCACTTGCGAGCCTGTACATCTCTTTCCTCAACCTTTGATGGCTTTGGTTACATTTATTAAACTGTTTACAAGCATGAAAACTTCCATTCAACTGTTGTTCTTGTTATAAACAGCCTCCTGGTGCTTCGGAGCTCATCATCTGTTTAATAAATGTAAACAAAGCCCCCAAAGATTGAGAAAAGATGTACAGGCTCGCAAGTGCTTGCGTTACTGCTTCCTGAATCTGGCCCCATGTGTATTCGCAGTCTAACCACACCCGCAAAGATCACTTTTTAATTCCCGGGAGCAGGACAAAAGCATCTATGTAGTTTCCCTACATCTGATGCACCTGTTCACCTAGCCGTAAATAGGTACCCCTGGAGCTAGGCAGCTGTTGTGGGTTGCATCCTGGGGAAGGTCAGTAGCTAGCCTGGAGGGTGGGGTGGGGGGGGTGACCTAGATAAGTGGAATAGGCTTTTGTCCCCATGACGAAACGAAATGGTGTACTCGTGCATTTTAGTACACAATAACACTAAAATATTCTTAAAACTGTGCACACTAGATCTAATTAAAAGATCATTTAAACTAGATCAAAAACTAGATTCAAACTAATTAAAATAGATAATTTAAAATGCCTTTTCTTTAAATTTGTTTCCAGGAGAATTGGGACTTAATTTTAATAAACACATTTATATTAAACATTTATATTATCATGCGTAAGTGTTAGGCTTCAACATAAAAAAAATATTAGCCGCCAACTATTGTGAAACGCTGTCATCCTGCAACTTAAATATTTTTTCATAAATATGCTTTCACTTAAAACATGCGAAAACTACTAAGATTATAACAGACTATCTACAGTCTAGACTTAAGTTAGATAACTCCTCTGGACTAGTGAGTATGCGGGCGCATTCCCAAAAATCTACTTTTATGCGAGCGCATTCCCAAAAATCTACTTTTAAAAGTAAATTTGTTGAAAAGTCGATTACCGTGAGCTAGAGTGCTCAATTTCAAAAAACTAACTTTCATATCCATACAGATTAAACTAGAATATACGAATAAGTGCCCTTAAGATATCGCAAGGAAGCTTTAGTGGGGGAACAAAAATACAATTACCATTTCAAAACAATGATAGACAATTACATTAACTTTCGACTTCCTTTACTAAATTGTTTATTTCCTGTTGACTTCAACAATTCTCCTCCCACAGCCTAACCTGCTGTGAAGCCTAATGCAATTGCTTGGTCTGTGAAGCAGTTAAAACATATATAATCATGATGTGAAAATCACACACCTTTCTAATTCCATATATATATATCCATGTATATAATTTCCTTATTTTTTCCAGTTTAATAAAAAAAAGGGTAAAAAATGCAGTTGCAGGCTCAAACGCGTTAGCCGCGAGGCTCGCGTTCTCGAACTATGGCCAAAATAGTCACGAGTCAGAGGTAAAAGTTGAACTATAACTCTGGTATACTGTTGTCAAACCATCCCTGGAGCCGGCGGCAAGAGCTTGCTCCCTCCCACACTATTCCCGCCACCGTGTTGCTTTTATTTAAGAACGCTAGCGACCAACCGGGCTGTGGTGGGCCTGCGGGCCGCTCCAAGCAACAGCCTGGTGGGCCGAACTCTCACAAGTCAAGCCTGGCCTCGGGCCGGGCTTGGGGAGTAGAAGAACTCCCAGAACCCCATCAACCAGGTATATGTGGGCCTGCGGGCCGCTCCAAGCA
The DNA here is from genome assembly GCA_020271785.1 of Procambarus virginalis. Taxonomy (NCBI): domain Eukaryota; kingdom Metazoa; phylum Arthropoda; class Malacostraca; order Decapoda; family Cambaridae; genus Procambarus; species Procambarus virginalis. Next base: position 3,768,218 of record WNGS01159612.1, read on the forward strand.
ACAGCCTGGTGGACCAAACTCTCACAAGTCAAGCCTGGCCTCGGGCCGGGCTTGGGGAGTAGAAGAACTCCCAGAACCCCATCAACCAAGTAACTAACTCCCTTTACCTCCCTCGTCTGCTTCAGGACACCGGCATTAAAGTGAGCAGCGAGGGGCAGAATAACAGAAAATACAACAACAGCAGAGTAACAAAATACAACAGCAGCAGAGTAACAGCAAATACAACAAGAGCGAACTAAACAGAATAGGCTTCAGGAAAAAAAGCCGCCCTAACAGCACGCGCGCAAAAACCAGTACAGACACAGGAGGAACGCGAGCCGTGTGTCGACCTTTCAAACATGCTTTTTAGTAAACATTTAGCAAGAGCAGACACTCCAGCACCGGCTTTTATACACGCTACACCCACACCTTAACCAACGCCTTATGACAACGAACTGCTTGGCTTTTTACAAGGTTTTTAATCTCTTACACGTTCACATGTAACAGCCATTGCAACATTAAGTCCTATTGCAATGCATAACCGCTCGTGACTAAACCCAGGATATAACAACACACTTGATATTACGGCTTACATTGTGTAACTGGTTTTTACGGCCATACAATGAGGATGGTAAAAGTTACAATCCCATTATCTGTGTTTGCGGCCAAATATATTTCTCAATAACGCAGGAAGTTGTTAATTTCTCACAACGGAACATTGCAAAGCGTTCATGGACCTTCATCTCTATTGCTAATATTATATATTCCCCCTGGGTAAATACGGGAAAAAATAACAATAACGTCAATGCAGAATCAACATTGTTAACGTCGATTTAACAAAGCTAATTTTGCCAGCTATCATATTCAGGAATAATATAAATTCAATTTGATTTATAGGGTTTATCTCTGTTGGCTTGCAGCCTAAGTCACGTTGCCTGCGTTGTTAGGTCAAATTTGAGCAAGATACGTGTTTGTGTGTGCACGTGCTTACACTCAGGCGTTACCAGGGCCTGGTAACGCGGTATGAACATCGAGTATTGGCAAGTGAATACAAAATTGTCAGATAGCAGTGAGTCAGTATAAATATTGCGCTGGCAGAATGTTGTTGTTGTTGTTGTTGTTATAGATTCAGCTACTCGGAACAAGTTCCAAGTAGCACGGGCTATGGTGAGCCCGTAACTTACCTGGCACAGGAGCTGGGCAAGAAGCACGGGCTATGGTTAGCCTCGTGGACAGGAGATGTCTCCCGTGTAGCTGGCAGAAGGGTTTTGCGGCGCGCAGGACGAGAGGCTGGATGATCATAACTGTTGAAACTCTTTGACCAAACCACACACACTAGAAAGTGAAGGGACGACGACGTTTCGGTCCGTCCCATTCTCAAGTCGATTTTAAACAGGCGATTCCTCGCCTGTTGAAACTCGTTCCATAAAAGGTACCACTTTGACTGGACGGTAGAGCGATGGTCTCAGTCTTCTTGCAGTTCGGCGTTCAATACCAGACTGTCCAAGTGGTTGGGTGCCATTCCTTTCCTCTGTCCTATCCTAAATCTTTTAATCTTTTACTCCTTCCAAGTGCTATACAGTTTTTCTCCTGGTATATCTCTTGCCTTAAAGCATCAGTGACAATCATTGTTCTGGCATCTCTTTGTTTGAAAGGTTTTTTGTTATCTAACCTGTCATTTTATTGCAGTGGTGACAGCTACTTTATCATGTTCTTTAAAAGTAGATCTTCAGACATGAGTATTCCCAAATCTTTTACATTTTTTGTCTAGTCTTATGTGATTTTATTTTCTCGTGTGCATGTGGGGGGGGGTTCCATTTGATGATGATTGATTGATGAAGATTAAGCCACCCAAAAGGTGGCACGGGCATGAATAGCCCGTAAGTGGTGGCCCTTTTGAGCCATTACCAGTATCAATAGATGATACTGGAGATCTGTGGAGGTGCGACTGCACCCTGCGTGACGGGAGATGTCTCTCTGTCTCCATTTTGACATTCTGGTTTATATATATACGCACATGTTCATATGTGTACATATATGCACATGTGAATGTGTGCAAATGTATATTATATATATGTACATTTGCTCAGTCTACTTTAATGTTGAAGATTTTACTATATATAATTAGAAAAAAATCTAAAATCTAAAAAAAAGAAAATCAAACCTCGAGAGGTTTCATTACATTTTAACAAAAATTACACAATCGTAATTACACAATTGTAAATCATGTACACAGTGTGCAGGTGGTCTAGTCCTTTGACACTTCCCACGAGACGTCTTCTATAGAGGTTTGTTGACATTTAAACAAAGCCTTATTACAGAAATACTGAAAATACCTTTAAGACGTATTTCGTTCGGACGTATTTCGTGTTGTAACTTCTATCTGGCTATGTGATGCAAGCCCGTCCTCCAAAAATGGGGAGGTAAATGTAACAGCACAAGTAAGTGCAATTATGTACTATGTATGACAGTCAGGAAATGTACTTATTACGCTTAGTATTAAACCGTACTGTCAATTCGGAGGATGGGGTTACAAATTCCATTTTGGCATAAAACTTGTTTAAAACTGAGATGGGGGGGGTGAGAGGGAAGAGAAGGGAATTATCAGGGGAAAGCGCCAAGCCATTACGACTATATAGCACTGGGGAAGGGGTCAGGATAAGATTTGGGATGGGACGGGGGAAGGGAATGGTGTCCAACCACTTGGACGGTCGGGGATTGAACGCCGACCTGCATGAAGTGTGACCGTCGCTCTACCGTCCAGACCATGTGGTTGAGGTGGTGAGAGGGGGGGGGGAGCGAAGGACTGGGGGGGGGACCAAACCCAGCATCCTTCTCCCCCCACACACAGACACGCAGAGAGAACCCAGCATCCTCCCCCCCCACCCACACACAGACACGCAGAGACAAACACACAAACACAAATCTTAGTTTACAGAGACGGGAGCCACACACGAAGAAATTCAATATCCATTATAAGAATTGGATGTGGAGCCCCAACACTGCGTAAATAACACCAGGCGGCCGCCGCCTCTCCACCCAGCCAGTCCTCTTAAAACTGCCCTTAACATTTTCACCAGCGGCCAGTTCCTCCCTTTTTTTCTGTTATCACCTACTTATTATTTTTTATTTAATATACCATTAAATTATAAATATAAAAAAGTCAAATTCATAATGAAAGTCTGTGATAATAGTTACGGGTTATTTAATTATTCTATATTTAAATTAAGACGAACTTCGTTTTAAGATGCTTAAATATATGGTGGCCATTTTCATTACATTTGTTAGGACGGGAGACATCTCACGTCACGTAGGGTGCAGTCGCACCTCCACATATCTCCAGTACATCTATTGATACTGGTAATGGCTGAAAAGGGCCACCACTTACGGGCTATTCATGCCCGTGCCACCTCTTGGGTGGCTTAATCTTCATCAATCATTAAAGTTTTGCACCCACCCCACACCCTAGGGTCTCTCCTGTCGACGTCCAAACCCATCCAGCGGGAACAAATAATTATGGCAAATGGCTACAGAGAAAAAAAATGCAATTAGCAATGCTTTTTGCGACTTGGCAAAAGCAGAACCCTTCTATGTCATTCCGCCTACTTCGGTCCATGATGCTGATGCCCCCCCCTCCCCCCCACTCTGTCCCACCCCCCTCTCTCTCTCTCGTCCTGGAAATACACTATATATATTTGTGAGGGTATACGTGCATATTTTTTGTGTGGGGGGAAGGAGTGTGTGTGACACTTGCACGAGCTGATGTTTTCCTTCACCAATATGACGCCGTTTCCGTCATTTTAATCCACGATGGACAAGATGCTCCAGCCTTCAGCGCCAGCGTCTCTGAGCCTCGCCCAGTCATCGACATGCCGGTCGGCGCCAGACTGGCTGCCCACATCTCTGCGCTGGTGCACTTTCCACAGTTTGCGATTCCATGTGTTACGGTTCTGATAGTTTGTGCTAGTGTCCCTTCGGAAACTTATTGTCTGGTTGCAAGTTATCGTTATTATGCCCTGAGAACCGTATAGAGTTGTCAAGAGAACTTGACAAACATCTCCAAAGGATACCTGATCAACCAGGCTGTGACTCATACGTCAGGCTGCGAGCAGCCGCGTCCAACAGCCTGGTTGACCAGGCTTGGGGAGTAGAAGAACTTACAACCCAGCGGGTTTTTTCCTTTTAGGGAGTGTTGTACATGCTGCTATGGCGGTATGTCCACTCAAGGATGAGTGGCGCTACCCAATACTGTCACTATGGCGGTGTGTCCACTCACAGGATGAGTGACGCTGCCCAATACTGTCACTATGGCGGTATGTCCACTCACAGGATGAGTGGCGCTGCCCAATACTGTCACTGGCGGTGTGTCCACTCACAGGATGAGTGACGCTGCCCAATACTGTCACTATGGCGGTGTGTCCACTCACAGGATGAGTGGCGCTGCCCAATACTGTCACTATGGTGGGTATGTCCACTAACAGGATGAGTGGCGCTGCCCAATACTGTCACTATGGCGGTGTGTCCACTCACAGGATGAGTGGCGCTGCCCAATACTGTCAATATAGCGGTGTGTCCACTCACAGGATGAGTGGCGCTGCCAATACNGAAACTTTTTGTTCCCAGTAGCTGAATCTTAAACAAACACAGGCAGTTGGTCCTCCTACCATAACAAGTCCCCACACTCGACAAAACACGAAATGTCCAGCGAGAGGAATTAAAACAGTGTGCCACAAAAAAGCAACACCGCCCATATAGCATGACTCCTGCAATTCTTTTTTCCCCATCACCAAATATAAAAACCCCTAAATTCTATGCCGGTAAAACTAGACATATTCAATGCCCTCCTTTGCAACTTGGGACTACATGGCTCCCAAGAGTTCAAACCTGGACGCCGCCGCCGCCGCCGCAGCAGGAGGGCAGCACTGGAGACGAGCGGCGACTGTACCACCATTAGCCAGAATGAAGTGTAATTATTAGAGAAAGCTTCGCCTTGCAGCGTTGCCGTGAGGGGTTGGCCTTGCTAATCTTGTATACAAAAGACATTCCGTGGCTGCTTTCAAACCTCGTTGGCTTCCCACATGATGATTTTTAGTGGTTTATGGTCAGAATACGCCGTAACCACCTACTATTATGGGACCTTTGCCAGAGGCTTGGATACACGCGTAGAAACTTTAATAGGTTTATGTAACAAGCTCCTGGTTCTTGTGACCATGATGTAATGGCACAACACACAGCCAGTGGCTTAAAACCCGCGCAGGAATATCCTTGGATACAAATGGAAGAGATGAATCATTAGCTTCTACGCAAACTGATCCAAAAGAGAAATGTAAACTTTTAATCCTCCATTGTTAAAGCCTTAACCCGCAAGGTCTCTGGTACTGTACTTGCTCAGTATTCTTCACAATTCTCACATCAATAGCACTAGGTTGAGTTACGAGTTTGCCAAGTGATGAAGATAGGCGTAGGGAGCAGGAGGCCAAACACAAGGTACCATCTGTGAGAGGAAATCCTAAACTGGTGTAAACAAAGTCATCTTATAAGCCACAGAAAACTACGTTCCATCTAGGCAAGTTACACCTTCTGCTCCATGGTAAAAATGCAGATTAAAACGAACCAAATACACAAAGTGTGAGAAGAACGTAAAAGACCGGGAAGGAAGTAATCATATCTGAAGATTTTACACCCAGAAAAACACAGCACAATCTTATTCATAATTAGTTTTTATCTCTGAAATAAGGTAATGTTTCATACTTTTGCTCTGAATTTCTAGGTGTAACTTAGGTTAACTATTATTGGTATTTGCAATATGTTAATGGTGCATTTAAAGGTGCGATTCGAGCAGAGGACATGAACAAAGCACTTGTCTAGAAAACTAGATACATCATCAGTTTTGGGTCTTGTGTTGTGTTTTCCATTCATAAATATGGGCCGGGGGAGCGGAGGGGGGGGGGGGGAGCCTGTTGTTGTTGTTTAAGATTCAGCTTCTGGGGACAAAAAGTTCCAAGTAGCACGGGCTATGGTGATCCCGTAATGGACATACCTGGCACAGGAGCGGTGTATGTTTTGAGCTCTAGCTCTTTGATCCCGCCTCTCAAATATCAATCTACTGGTGCACAGATTCCTGATTGTTGATTGACAGTTGAGAGGCGGGCCGAAAGAGCCAGAGCTCAACCCCGCAAGAACAACCAGGTGAATACTCTCACATACGTGGTCAACTCATTATCCACACATGGGCCAAGCAGCGGGGGGCCGACCATCACCCTGCTCATCACAACTCCCCAAAATGCGCGCACATTACAATCAACTGTTCCCAACACGGTCCTCGTCGCCTTCATTCCATTTAAATTTAAACAATGAGGGTCCCACATTATACAAAGTCACTTCGTATATAATAAGGTCTCCCAACGGATTTTTAAATCATACTTGGTCTAACCCAACCCGAACCCACCACGCCCAGCTTAACCGAACGATATTTTGTTTTAAATACTGTATTTTAACAATCTGATATATGCGAAAAAGATTAAGTACCGTAATATTCACGTTTTCTATCCCTCGTCCTCGATGACTTAGGCGGGTTGCTTGGGTGTCGTACGCTTCTGGTTAGGTAATAACGTACTTTCTACAGAGTAGCAAAGCTAGAGAGAACCGACTGTTCTCTTGCTCGCCCTCTCTTTTTTTACTCACACACTCACTCTCACTCTCTAAAACACAATCTCCGTGGGCGGAGATTGTGTTAATAATTCTCACTAGGGCAATGTCCAATTTGGCAATAATGCTTTACATTAGTCTTGATAAAACATTCAGAACGGGTGCCAGAGAATTATCCTCCAGCCAGAGCCTGTCAGAATGTAACGACAGAGACAACTACATTAAAGTGTAAACTTTAAGCTTACTGAAATTTAAGTTCATCCACTACAGGTTCTGACATTAGGTAAGCAACGATTGCACTCATTACGTTCAAGGTGGATTTTGCTATGAACTTAAAGAATACATAAACCCAGCCCACACATGTGGGGAAAATAAATCACTTTCAGTCCGTCGTGGACCCCTTGTATCACTTTCCTTCCGTGCAGTGGTTCGGTAATTTGTCTCAGCGTCGTTAGTGTGATTATTACTCTAGGTAAGCAGAAAATAACAAGGCAGCAACACTAATAAAAAATCAATACAGCTCCAACAATAGAAACAACGCAATATGTATTTTGTTCGTAATGAATAGCATAAGGCTCACTTACCACGCGCGCTGTTAGAACGGGATGCATCAAATGTAATCCAGGGATACAACAAATGTATTCTAGTAATTTAAACACCAACAACAATAGTCACCACCAAGTAAAAGGCATCAACGATGCATATACACTTTTAAATGTGGTGGTGGTGGTAGACAGACTTCAAACAGTTCCAAATGTCGATATGCGAAAACCCAATGGATTCAGGATGTTGTTTAAGATTCAGCTACTGGGAACTAAAAGTTCCAAGTAGCACGGGCTATGGTGAGCCCGTGATGGACTTACCTAGCACAGGAGCGGGGCTGAAACTCTGGATTCAGGAGCCAGTTGATTAACAGCGGTGTGGAGCCCATGAGCCGAATCCCAACCCCCGCAAACAGTTAGGCGAGTACTCTTAGAGAGACCGCCAAACAATAAGCAAGACAAGAACCTGATGAATTGTTTACACTTGTACTACAACCTTCAAGTTGTTTGAAGCGTTACTGCAGCCTAGCCAAGGTTGACTCAATTACCGCTCGTAATCGTGTTAAACGACACACACACATCTCCAAGTGCTGAGACAAGTAGCTCGCAGCCTTGAGAAACATTTTGAAACTTACCACACAATCATTGTTTTGTTAAACAAAAAATCTACAATTCATCTTGTATTTAGACGAATGGAACACCAAGTTACGTACATTGTTCACCAGTAGCCTAACGCTACTCTGAGAACGTGAGATAAGACGTGTTTTCCTACAGTTTTAAAAGCTAACTAGAATTCCATATTAATGTCGAGTTTTCTGGTTGTGACTAATGTGTACAAAAATGGTTCTTAAACCTTTAAGTAACAGTTTTGGAAACCCAAAACTGTTACAAAACTTCCAGCCCGCTCCCGTCTGTGGGCTGGGAGCCCACCCTCCCTAACTCTCCGTCCGTCCGTCTCCCCCCCTCCCTCTCGAGCGATTCTTGAGGTTATCTTGAGATGATTTCGGGACTTTAGTGTCCCCGCGGCCCGGTCCTCGACCAGGCCTCCACCCCCAGGAAGCAGCCCGTGACAGCTGACTAACTCCCAGGTACCTATTTTACTGCTAGGTAACGGGGGCATAGGGTGAAAGAAACTCTGCCCATTGTTTCTCGCCGGCGCCCAGGATCGAACTCGGGACCACAGGATCACAAGTCCAGCGTGCTGTCCGCTCGGCCGACCGGCTCCCTTTTGACGGTCTCTACGACGGTAGAGCGACGATCTCGCTTCATGCAGGTCGGCGTTCAATCCCCGACCGTCCCCAAATAGTTGGGCACCATTAATCCCCCCCCGTCCCATCCCAAATCCATATCCTGATCCCTTCGCAATGGCTTGGCACTTTCCCCCTGGTAACTCACTCCCTACGTGCATCTGTTAAGGTTTATTAGCTTTTTAACTCGTCCACACCAAAATACAGTATTTTATAATACACTAATTTCCAGGATAAGCCACCTACCAATTCCTGTATTGGGTGGCCGCAGGTGATCTTTCTCTCAACTCTAAGCCTTTACAATGTTCAAATCCACAAGGGCCGTGACGAGGATTCGAACCTACGTCCGAGAGGATCCCAGACGCTGCCTAAATGTTTCTTACAATGTTAATTCCGCTAGCTGGAACTAGGCATGATCTCGCGCTCTATATAACTGAAGTCATTAAGGCATATAACACCATTTGGTCACCATTTGGTCCGGGAGACATCTCCCGTCACGCAGGGTGCAGTTGCGCCTCCACAGATCTCCAGTATCATCTTTTGATACTGGTAATGGCTCAAAAGAGCCACCACTTACGGGCTATTCATGCCCGTGCCATCTCTTGGGTGGCTTAATCTTTATCAATCAATCGGCATATAAAACACCATTTGGTCCGGGAGACATCTCCCGTCACGCAGGGTGCAGTCGCACCTCCACAGATCTCCAGTATCATCTATTGATACTGGTAATGGCTCAAAAGGGCCACCACTTACGGGCTATTCATGCCCGTGCCATCTTTAGGTGGCTTAATCTTCATCAATCAATCAATCGGCATATAAACCTGTCAGAATGAGCTCCTTGCAACTATGCAACTACTTAATCCACTACCTTAATCTTGAAGATATGCTAATAATCCCCGTACAATGTTTGCATGTCCCTGTATGACTTGCCATATTGAGAATGGTCCAGGATCAACCATACCCAATCGACTTGAGAATGGTCCAGGACGGACCAAAACGTCGTCGTCCCTTCACCTTCTAGTGTGTGGTCTGGTCAACATACTTTAGCCACGTATTGTGACTCATCGCCCGCATGAAAGGTTGAGTTTAGTTCATCACTGAACTGTTATGACCGTCGCGACTCTTGTGTAATGTGCTGTAGTTACAGCGTTACAAAAGATANTTTCACATTAAGTTACCATTTAACTGTGTGTATTCATTATGATCGTCTTGAGAGGAGATCTGATGATGAGGAGCTTGTGCCTTGAAAGTCCGCCACTGTCCCAGAGTATAACTCCCCATCTGTAAATGAGTTAAGATTCAAATTGATGCATTTGTCCACACTCCAACCCATAGGTGGGTTCAGGAGCAGATCACACATCTGTGACATATTTTCACTGCATCTGAAGACATATAACAGGACTATAGTACACACCAATTATCAACAATTTACCCCACATGGATTTTTTTTTTCTAATTATACTTATGTTGGATTCATTACAAGCTTTATCGATTTACAGAAATGTGAGGATTCTGCGATATATGATACAATTTAGAGTTTTTCTCCTCTTGCAAGGAGAAATCCAGGCTTCTTCTTGTGACTACTACCTTTATCCAACTACCCTAAACTATGCTCTGTGGCCCCAAGATAAACATGGCAAATTTCTTGCTTTTTTATTCAGTTATACCGGCAATTGTCTGACGTTCATACCTCCATCCTCCATATGAAGAACTCGTACCAATGGATGATGGAGTCACACTACAAATCACTATAAATTGATACCTAATACAAGGAATTCCAAAAAAAAGCAGCAACTGATGTCAATAAATGTATAGTATGGCAATCAAATTCTAAAACTCGTGTTATGTTTAATTTCAATTAAAATACCAGTGAAATGCAATAATGAGCCCAAAAAAACGTTAACTAAAAATAAACTAAACATCTTTCACACAGCAATAAACAAATCCTAAACACTTCAGTGTTTAGCAATCAAGAGCAATTAAGACAAAAATATAAGTGTGACTGAACCGACATAAACGAAGGTAGAGTTGTGTCTGGGGTCATATGGGCACTTGCCAGCACCGTTGGTCTCCGTGAAGTTGAAGCTCCCATCCTCTGTTGAGGTTTATCTTATTAGTTTATCATGGCCCATAGACCCATTGTGCGCGCGGCGGCAATTCAATTTCTTTATTATGCACCTCATACCCATCCCGTGTGCAGTGGTGTAAAGGGTTACAGAGGCACATAATCGGTTCAGGAACTGAACCCTCTAGTTCGTTTAGCTAAGCAAATAACAATCTTTTGATGCTAGTTACACAATTATTAATGTTATATATACATGTACACATACTGTACTCATACATGCATATATGTATGAATATCCTGTACACCAGTTGCAGTGCTCCTTCGAGTCACTTCTTGGGTGCGAGTTTTCGGTTGCATATATACCTGGGGACCATTCAGGTTTGTTCGCATACATATACATATATACATACACATACAATCACCTACAGAAATACACACATCAATAATCTTTTGTATCAAGTGATTCAACAAAAGGTTCACAACAGTCACTATACAGAGCGCTTTATATCTATGGTGAGTCAGTTACTAGTCTTGCTCCAGGTATGGAGGTTACACATGATGGCTTCAGGAACTGAATACACACAATACACACACAAATCACAATAATGTGATGCATCAATGAACAAAGAGCGTCTGGAATGATCACAGATGTAGGTTCGAATCCTCGTCACGGCCCTTGTGGATATGTTCTTTAAGTGCATGCAAGTTTACAGAGACAAACGAGTTGCTACAGTTTACAAGTGTGGCTTATTAGCATAACAGCGTTTTACTGGTGTACACTGATGGCCTGCTACTCTAAACAAACAAAAGGACTATGTCCTCTCACTGGGAAGTATAATAAGATAATTGCTTTGTCGCCTGAACAATTCAGTTTTGTGCGCCATGCTGAAAATGCCAACCATTTTGAATTATAAGGATCACCAGAAGAATCTCTAGACCAGAGTGCTTGCCTTGAAGACGCCCATCTTATTACTTCATCTCACTTTTGATTGTTCTAATGTGGCATATTAACCTCCCCCCCCCCACCACCACGTTGTATAGGCCTACGCCCAGCCACCTACCACTCAGCCCCAATGGTCCTCGAACCACGGTAGTGATGCCAAAGCATCCACCGTTGAGAAATATATCAAGGCCACTTTGACACACTTTGAAGAACCCGGTTAAGTCTTTGTCTTCCCAAATGGGCACCACCTTCAATACCAGCGTCTTTTGTGGGGGTGAAGGCACTCCTGACACACCCACCCCACCAGTGTAATAAATGATCAAGTAGGACGAGTTGTGGGGACGGGAGACATCTCCCGTCACGCAGGGCGCAGTCGCACCTCCACAGATCTCCAGTATCAGCTCTTGATACTGGTAATGGCTCCAAAGGGCCACCACTCACGGGCTATTCATGCCCGTGCGACCTTTTGGGTGACTTAATCTTCATCAATCGAGTTGTGGGAAGGGAAGGGATTATCAGGGGGGGGGGGGAAGAGTGCCAGCCATTGCGACTGTATAGCACTGGGAAGGGGTCAGGATAAGGATTTGGGATGGGACGGGGGGAAGGAATGGTGCCCAACCACTTGTGGACTGTCGGGGATTGAACGCCGACCTGCGAAGCTACTTTAAACCTCCATTTTTATTAGCATTCCAATAAAATCTTTAGCGGCTGACATTAACCATTACTCTATACTCTTTCAATCATTTATCCTTCCTCACCTTTATCATCCCCAACATCATGTCTCCATATCTTATCTAACATCGCTTCCCTAGCTATTTACCAAAAAAAAATCGGAAATTACAAACTGTAATGCTGCTACAGTACTATGGCAACTATTTGTATAGAAATGCACTAATCTTCACGCTATCTCGATGATAAAGATAATGTGGCTACCAGAATTCGACGCAAATAAATGCACTGTAATAAAACTATCCTGGTGACAATGGGGCCATCATCATGCGAGGTCATAATTGTTGACCAGACTACACACTAGAAATTGAAGAGACGACGACGTTTCGGTCCGTCCTGGACAATGTTACAGGACGGACCGAAACGTCGACATAAAAGGTTACCGACTGTTAAGTAGTAGTGAAGTAATAAGACGCACGCTCCATCATACGCTGCTCTGAATGTAAATATAATAAAAGGCCCAAAGACAGGATGAGGGATCCCAAGAACTGAAACTCAACCTCCCCCAGCAGGGCAATTTATGAGAGTACACGTGAGAGCGCGCCGCCAGTTAGCCAATCCGGCCACCAACGGCGTACTCTGTCGAAGAAAAACGGGGAACTTGTTGGCATTCACAGTTCTAATAAAACGGAGTGAATGCGCGAGAAGATTGCTGGGAGATGCAAATAAGAGGATTGACGACTGGGTTTACGGCATGGCCATGCAGATGAGGTTAGACCCCACACATCACCGAAATCGAAGTATTGACAGAAATCCTCAATCCGGGTCAGTTCGGGATTACAAACGCTACTGTAAATGTGAACCAAGAGGCTTGGAAAGCACCAATTATATAATATAGTGTGTGTGCTTTAGTGGCAAACACAAATTTAATTTTATATTCGCATGCTGTAGCCTCCAATTACCGTTCAAATCTAGCTTTTACCGTCAAATTAACGTACACCTTCGACAAAAGATTAATAGCGCCTTAAGAAAGATTTAACTGCTGCAAATGATTCTGTTTAAACCGGAGTAGTAAACTGATCATCCTACCACCCTACTGCAGAGTCCCTTGTACGCAAGGGGTCCCCCTGAAGCATTAAGGACCGTTAAGAGAGAAGCAGTTAGGGTGTGGTAGTGAAGGAGGGGAGCTGTAAGATCAATTAGGGTGCTAAAGGCTGTTGGGACAAGCTGGGTGGTTGCACTCTGAGCTAAAGAGACATGGGAGTTTGCCCAAAGCTTGTGTACAGCACTCCCCGCGTCCGTGTTTAGCGAGTGATTATTTGTAATATTTAACATGTAAAATGCAATTTTCTTCATGTTCTTGCGATTCCTTATCCTGATATTTAGGAAAACAGGAGTATTTTAAGTAGCAATAACGTGATAAGGGGGTCAGGCCTGAGTGTAACTGCCATATTCCTATCTCAACGTGTTTGGGCTGGTTATTTATAACTGTTATAACATCGTGTTCATGATTAGATATTACTCCGATTCTCAAGTGAACAATGAACAAGTTTCACGAGCATTACCGATGTGAACCATTAAATAGCAACTACTGTGAACTATGTATGAATATCATTTAAGAAATTATGAGTAATGCCTCGAGGACAGTCAAGTTCCAGTAAGGGGCTAAATATAAAATAAATGGCAGCAATATTAACCGACACCAACCACTTGTCACAATGGTGCATGGTTCAATGATTAATAATAATTACATTCTAGTCTTCGCATGCTATTTTCATTTCTACATTAAGTACCTTGTTTAATCAACTGTTTTAAACTATATGTAACCGATGTGTCTAGTCTTAACCCTAAATAAGCCTAAAACTACTTCTTAATATCAAAGAACAGGGAGACTTGTGTTTTTTTAACCAAAGAATATTACCATTATTGAAAATTGAAATTGAAATTTTATTGATGTAAAATACACACAAAGGGATGAGGTAGCTCAAGCTATTCTCACCCCGTTCAGTACATATACACACATCACAAACCATAAACATATTGCAAAACATTCCGAGAGATAACATTACCATTAAGTCCTGCTCCAAAGATTCTCATGTATATACATCTCGTTATTAAGATACCAGATCCCTTGCCAAGTTTCACATTTATGACTAATTCCTGTTAGGTTTAGTAATTGTTATTAACAGATTTCAAGTTACCTGTACACACAAAAAAAAAATTGTGATTACAACAGCTTACCTGTTGAGCATAGTGACGGCAGAGAGGCTTGTAGGCGTTGGTGCCACACACAAGGAACTGACCCTCGCCTTCCTTGGCCAAAACTCTGATGTAGTTCTGGCACTCGTCCTGCGGGAGAGAGTTATAGTCACATTATTGCGAAGAAACCCCACATAAGATCGCCGCCAAGCGTGTGTTACAAGATCCAAAACCTACACCAGAGATGACTTCTCCAGGGTACATACAACTGTGTATGCTTGCTTCATTTATCCACACACCTTACACTTCCGACTGTCAGCGTTACACACATAGCTTCCTGAAATGTTTTATTTCTATTTTTAACAATGATTAGGCTAAAAATACTTTCAGTACATCGTCAGTCGCCGAGGTCAACATTCGGCCGAAACAGTCACCCAGGTCCAAAGTCTGTGTCCTAAATTTACCAAACATTATTTTGGTCTTCAACAGGCACACCCCGACGATTTTTTTTTTTAGCCTGTTTAAGCACGCAAAGCAGCCGACATTCTCCACTGTAGCACAGCCCTGCCACCGGCGCTAGGCTAACCAACAACCCTGCCACCGGCGCTAGGCTAACCAACAACCCTGCCACCGGCGCTAGGCTAACCAACAACCCTGCCACCGGTGCTAGGCTAACCAACAACCCTGCCACCGGCGCTAAGCTAACCAACAACCCTGCCACCGGCGCTAAGCTAACCAACAACCCTGCCACCGGCGCTAGGCTAACCAACAACCCTGCCACCGGTGCTAGGCTAACCAACAACCCTGCCACCGGCGCTAAGCTAACCAACAACCCTGCCACCGGCGCTAGGCTAACCAACAACCCTGCCACCGGCGCTAGGCTAACCAACAACCCTGCCACCGGCGCTATGCTAACCAACAACCCTGCCACCGGCGCTATGCTAACCAACAACCCTGCCACCGGCGCTAGGCTAACCAACAACCCTGCCACCGGCGCTAGGCTAACCAACAACCCTGCCACCGGCGCTAGGCTAACCAACAACCCTGCCACCGGCGCTAGGCTAACCAACAACCCTGCCACCGGCGCTAGGCTAACCAACAACCCTGCCACCGGCGCTAGGCTAACCAACAACCCTGCCACCGGCGCTAGGCTAACCAACAACCCAGCCACCGGCGCTAAGCTAACCAACAACCCAGCCACCGGCGCTAGGCTAACCAACAACCCTGCCACCGGCGCTAGGCTAACCAACAACCCTGCCACCGGCGCTAGGCTAACCAACAACCCTGCCACCAGCCCAAACAGTACAACCCTTCAACAACATCCCTCTAAACTTTGACCATGAACCTCTAATTCTGTAAACTCTGAAATAATGTTTTAAAATGAGCGAGTCTGGTGTTAATTCGCTGAAGTCAGAGTGCAGGCAGCGGGTCTTCGGAGACCCTGTCATTAAATGGTAATGAGGACTAAATGCTCTCTGGGACTAATCTATTTCCCCGACAATGAAATCCAGTATTATTAAGCTCCGATTCCTGGGAACCGGCACGAGACGTAATGGCAACCCGTCAGGGGTAATTTAAATTAAAACTAAATGTATTATACATCAATCTCTGATGTAACAACTAGGTCACAAGTGTAGTGTACATAAATTACAAAGATATACAGTTCTAGGATTGATTTACCAAATATTTTTTTACGAGTTTATCTACCTTTCCAGGATTTATTATTTGTGGTCTTACTACGCGAGTTCTGGAGTCCCATCACTTTGGGGGTTACCGCGGCGGCCGGGAATCTTGCAGGTCTGCGTTCGATACCAGAAAGTAAAGTGGTTGTGCTCCGTTCCTTCCCTCCGGCCTCTTATCCTACACTTCACAAATCCCTTAGCCTAACGCTTATCCTTACTGGCTTGCCGCTTCCTCCTGATAATTATCTTCTGTTGTATTAGCAAAGTTTAAACTCTCCTTGCTAGGCTAGAAACTGTTACTGATGACTTTGGCATCAAACCGGAGGAGACAGAGCTCTGGCGCAACATGACAGAGATCATCCCTAGTAGAAGTCTTAGTCTATATTCTAGTAGAAGTCTTAGTCTATATTCTAGTAGAAGTCTTAGTCTATATTCTAGTAGAAGTCTTAGTCTATATTCTAGTAGAAGTCTTAGTCTATATTCTAGTAGAAGTCTTAGTCTATATTCTAGTAGAAGTCTTAGTCTATATGCTATCCTCTGTACAGGAGAGAAGCTTTGCAAGTCACAATCCTGATAAGATTAATGTGAGAACAGACATTAAAATGTTATTTCCATAACCATAAGAGGCAAATTGGTTTAATGTATTTGTTGCCCTCTCATTAACAATGCAAATCTCCGTCGTTGATCAGAAAGGTTGCAGAAAAAAATTAAAACCTCTCCATTGTTCATTTCATTTTCATCTGTTTCGTTACCTTGAATGTTCCTTCTTGTGGTCTTGGAGATCACAGCCCTCGCTTCCCGACCTCTTACCACGCCTCATATTTGATTAATCTGATCAACCAGACTGTTGGTGCTTGCAGCTTATGGTTCAAACATGGGAACAACAGGACCACCTTAATTATCGAGTTCCCCGTCTCGAAGAAAGGGCAACGAAAAATTAACGGAATAAGGCTGTGTAACCAGCCCCATCCTCCTAAGGTTTCCCAACGTCAAGAAAACGGTAAATTTAAAGTAGTATCTCCTAACCTACCAGAGGACCCAAAACAGAAAACGGGACAGTACGTCACTTTCGCCAGCCGCTTCTATTTTCTAGTACGACAATTTTAGTCCTTATGTAACGCATACGATCGAAATGCGACGTTCTTTGTAGGAGGACAGGTTGATGTGACAACTGAACGAGGCAGGCATGACGCCGTGAGGCCCATCAGCTCTGTGCTGGGCGAGAAGGGTAGCTCCTTCACAACTTTTAAAATATGCCATTAATTATTAGGCCCACAAGCCGAAGTTTTTTCAGCTTAGGCCTAAATCCGGCCGAGTGTGGATGAGTGGAAGCATTAATCACACGCATTATGCTATCTAAAAAAAAAGATAAGTAGCAATATACCTTAAAATATCCATTTAGTATCTTAAAATATTCTTTGGGATTGCGGCTCTGATTTCAAATATAATTCTGGTCTTGACTTGGTGCAGAGATTTCTGTAACTCGTCAACTCTGATACCGGATATAAGTGCTCAAAAATGTTCAACCGTCCATAACTATGAACAAGAATCCTCTTACAAGTGTTTACTAACATTATACATTAACACTTGCCACCACTCAAGTGTATCATTATAATACGAGACGACCATTTAAGGCATCAAGTTTGATAATATGAAGACCGAGGCAAAATGTGGGTTGTAACTATTTTATATCAAGTTTTGTGGGCCGCGAGAATGGTGTTGAAAGCGAGGAGGTGATAAGTTTGCTGGCGGGGAGGGGGGGAGGGTGGAATGATGGGTAGGGGAGAGCAGAGCGGGGGAGGGGGAATGATGGGGAGGGGGTTGATAGTGACTGGGGAGGGGGGCGCTTGACCCACAACTCAAGCTGTCAAGCTGGAAGCTTCCGCAACATCGCTGGAACACCTTACTCAAGGCACTGAACTCCGTTTTCTTCACGGCAAAAAATTGTCAGAATAAAATACAGCTGTATATAGGACCGGGTTTATCAAGAACACACCTTCTTTATTATCTAGAGTATGCCAACAAACCAATAGATATTAATGCAGCAGGTACCTACACAGCCTGGCCCCCATGCTCTCCCCAGCCAACAGTCTCGCTACACAACAAAAGACAAATCACTTTTTCCCTCTACTGCACACCACTAAAAAAAATGCCCTGATTAATTGCACATTCTGAGGCCACAATTTTCCACGTGCTACCGGCTTTGAACGGCGGCCATTGTGGAGGAGGAAAAGGCGGGAACGGCAAGCGGGTTCAAATTATTCCACCTCGCCTCATGTCTATGAAACTCTCCACAAAAGTTTCAAGTAGCAAAAAAAGAAAAAAATACGCGGTCAATCACGTACACTTTTAAATTCTTAAGGAAGAAACTTTTGAACAAAATACGAATTAACTTTCTCAGTATAGTAATATTTATCGAACACAATATATTAAATTTCTTCGTTTCCAGCCAATCGATAAAGGTATTCATGGTCATTTATACCGGACATCTCTCAACGGTATTCTTTATTATTCTTAAAGCTGCAAATTCTGTCCATCTGGTTTACCATGTGCTGGTTCCGGGAATCAGTGTCGCCCGATTGGTCGTCTGGTCAACCAAGCTGTTAGACGTAGCTGCTCGCAGTCTGACGTATGAATCGCAGCCCGGTTAATCCGGTATCCTTTGGAGGTGTTTATCAAGTTCTCTTTTGAACATAACAAGATGTTGGTTAGTTATGCCCCTTATGTTTCGAGGAAGAGTGCTGAAAAGCCTTGGATCCTTTATGTTGATTACCTGGTTGATACCTGCTTGACGGGGTTCTGGGCGTTCTACTCCCCAAGCCCGGCCCGAGGCCAGGCTTGACTTGTGAGAGTTTGGTCCACCAGGCTGTTGCTTGGAGCGGCCCGCAGGCCCACATATACCTGCTTGACGGGGTTCTGGGCGTTCTACTCCCCAAGCCCGGCCCGAGGCCAGGCTTGACTTGTGAGAGTTTGGTCCACCAGGCTGTTGCTTGGAGCGGCCCGCAGGCCCACATATACCTGCTTGACGGGGTTCTGGGCGTTCTACTCCCCAAGCCCGGCCCGAGGCCAGGCTTGACTTGTGAGAGTTTGGTCCACCAGGCTGTTGCTTGGAGCGGCCCGCAGGCCCACATATACCTGGTTGATGGGGTTCTGGCGTTCTACTCCCCAAGCCCGGCCCGAGGCCAGGCTTGACTTGTGAGAGTTTGGTCCACTAGGCTGTTGCTTGGAGCGGCCCACAGCCCGGTTGGTCAGGCACTCCTTGGAGGAAACAATCTTAGTTTCCTCTTGAAGATGCCCACGGTTGTTCCGGCAATATTTCTAATGCTCACTGAATATTTGCATAATTAGTACACTGTGAACAATGTACATCACTATTTGAATTCGTCTTCGAATAGATTATTGGATGTTAGGGGTTAAGGGTGTCGGGGGTGTAGAAATATATTTGTGTTGGATACCCAGGTGGCCTGGTAGTGTAGGAGGCCTGGTCGACGACCGGGCCGCGGGGACGCTAAGCCCCTGAAGCACCTCGAGATAAGGTAGGCCTTCAGTGTAGCCAGGTGGCCTTCAGTAACAGTCTTTTGGACTTTCGTTGATTACTACATATGGAAGATTATTTTAGGGTGTTGGAGAGTGGGTTAGTGCAGGTGGTGTGGATACTTACCAAAGCACAGTGAAATTACAAGAACTTTATGTTACTTTATGAGGGAATGTTGATGCCGTACGATGGGATCAAACCTGCGTGCATTGCAGAATTTAAGCATATAAAAACAGGAGATAGTTTGCCTATATAATGGACTCTCGGGAAGTCGCATGCCGAAGTTTAAATGCACGGATATAGGATGATTTTTCACACGAAATATAGTCTAAAATGACTAGCAGGAGCCAAATATACTCGCAGGATCACACACACAAAACTATTTGCTAAAGTAATGCGGCCGGCTTTCCGTGTAATATCTTGAGTAACCTGTGTCGAAAAGCCACACGTGGAATCCCTGCAGGGAACCTAATAGGAAATATATAAATGCATAAAAAGTAAAGCCCTAAAATATTAAGAGGAAAATCCAATAACGCCAGAGGAAATTACATCCGAGATGGGCAAACAAGAGAAGCCAGCACAGCAAATCCCTCAATCATACAACGCTCGATCCTGCTCCGGAACGACTCTGTCCAGTCCCACATGTCTACATTGACAGGCACGTGGTATGGAGACAGAGCAGCTTGGTGCAGACGAAACCCTCCCCCCCCCCTTCCCCTCGCTCCTCACCGCAGAAGAGAATGGTGCACATGAAGCCCCCACCCCGCCACCCCGCTCGCTCCTGACCGCAAAAGTGACGTCTAACAGGTCACCCATCTGTCGTATATTTCTCCGCCCTAGGACACCGGCAGGACATCGCTCCTATGCCAGGTTAGTCCACTACGGGCTCACCATAGCCCGTGCTACCTGAAACTTTTTGTTCCCAGTAGCTGAATCTTAAACAACAACACAGGCAGTTGGTCCTCCCTACCATAACAAGTCCCCACACTCGATAAAAACACGAAATGTCCAGCGAGAGGAATTAAAACAGTGTGCCACAAAAAGCAACACCGCCCATATAGCATGACTCCTGCAATTCTTTTTTCCCCATCACCAAATATAAAAACCCCTAAATTCTATGCCGGTAAAACTAGACATATTCAATGCCCTCCTTTGCAACTTGGGACTACATGGCTCCCAAGAGTTCAAACCTGGACGCCGCCGACGCCGCCGCCGCCGCAGCAGGAGGGCAGCACTGGAGACGAGCGGCG
Organism: Procambarus virginalis; assembly: GCA_020271785.1. Classification (NCBI taxonomy): domain Eukaryota; kingdom Metazoa; phylum Arthropoda; class Malacostraca; order Decapoda; family Cambaridae; genus Procambarus; species Procambarus virginalis. Next base: position 3,788,977 of record WNGS01159612.1, read on the forward strand.
ACTGTACCACCATTAGCCAGAATGAAGTGTAATTATTAGAGAAAGCTTCGCCTTGCAGCGTTGCCGTGAGGGGTTGGCCTTGCTAATCTTGTATACAAAAGACATTCCGTGGCTGCTTTCAAACCTCGTTGGCTTCCCACATGATGACTTTTAGTGGTTTATGGTCAGAATACGCCGTAACCACCTACTATTATGGGACCTTTGCCAGAGGCTTGGATACACGCGTAGAAACTTTAATAGGTTTATGTAACAAGCTCCTGGTTCTTGTGACCATGATGTAATGGTACAACACACCAGCCAGAGGCTTAAAACCCGCGCAGGAATATCCTTGGATACAAATGGAAGATGAATCATTAGCTTCTAAATAAACTGATCTAAAAGAGAAATGTAAACTTTTAATCCTCCATTGTTAAAGCCTTAACCCGCAAGGTCTCTGGTACTGTACTTGCTCAGTATTCTTCACAATTCTCACATCAATAGCACTAGGTTGAGTTACGAGTTTGCCAAGTGATGAAGATAGGCGTAGGGAGCAGGAGGCCAAACACAACGTACCATCTGTGAGAGGAAATCCTAAACTGGTGTAAACAAAGTCATCTAACAAGCCACAGAAAACGACGTCCCATCTAGGCAAGTTATACCTTCTGCTCCATGGTAAAAATGCAGATTAAAACGAACCAAATACACAAAGTGTGAGAAGAACGTAAAAGACCAGGAAGGAAGTAATCATATCTGAAGATTTTACACGCAGAAAACACAGCAACAATCTTATTCATAATTAGTTTTTATCACTGAAATAAGATAATGTTTCATACTTTTGCTCTGAATTTCTAGGTGTAACTTAGGTTAACTATTATTGGTATTTGCAATATGTTAATGGTGCATTTAAAGGTGCGATTCGAGCAGAGGACATGAACAGAGCACTTGTCTAGAAAACTAGATACATCATCAGTTTTGGGTCTTGTGTTGTGTTTTTCCATTCATAAATATGGGCCGGGGAGCGGAGGGGGGCGGGGGGAGCCTGTTGTTGTTGTTTAAGATTCAGCTTCTGGGGACAAAAAGTTCCAAGTAGCACGGGCTATGGTGATCCCGTAATGGACATACCTGGCACAGGACCGGTGTATGTTTTGAGCTCTAGCTCTTTGATCCCGCCTCTCAAATATCAATCTACTGGTGCACAGATTCCTGATTGTTGATTGACAGTTGAGAGGCGGGCCGAAAGAGCCAGAGCTCAACCCCCGCAAGAACAACCAGGTGAATACTCTCACATACGTGGTCAACTCATCATCCACACATGGGCCAAGCAGCGGGGGGCCGACCATCACCCTGCTCATCACAACTCCCCAAAATGCGCGCACATTACAATCAACTGTTCCCAACACGGTCCTCGTCGCCTTCATTCCATTTAAATTTAAACAATGAGGGTCCCACATTATACAAAGTCACTTCGTATATAATAAGGTCTCCCAACGGATTTTTAAATCATACTTGGTCTAACCCAACCCGAACCCACCACGCCCAGCTTAACCGAACGATATTTTGTTTTAAATACTGTATTTTAACAATCTGATATATGCGAAAAAGATTAAGTACCGTAATATTCACGTTTTCTATCCCTCGTCCTCGATGACTTAGGCGGGTTGCTTGGGTGTCGTACGCTTCTGGTTAGGTAATAACGTACTTTCTACAGAGTAGCAAAGCTAGAGAGAACCGACTGTTCTCTTGCTCGCCCTCTCTTTTTTTACTCACACACTCACTCTCACTCTCTAAAACACAATCTCCGTGGGCGGAGATTGTGTTAATAATTCTCACTAGGGCAATGTCCAATTTGGCAATAATGCTTTACATTAGTCTTGATAAAACATTCAGAACGGGTGCCAGAGAATTATCCTCCAGCCAGAGCCTGTCAGAATGTAACGACAGAGACAACTACATTAAAGTGTAAACTTTAAGCTTACTGAAATTTAAGTTCATCCACTACAGGTTCTGACATTTGGTAAGCAACGATTGCACTCATTACGTTCAAGGTGGATTTTGCTATGAACTTAAAGAATACATAAACCCAGCCCACACTTGTGGGGAAAATAAATCACTTTCAGTCCGTCCTGGACCCCTTGTGTCACTTTCCTTCCGTGCAGTGGTTCGGTAATTTGTCTCAGCGTCGTTAGTGTGATTATTACTCTAGGTAAGCAGAAAATAACAAGGCAGCAACACTAATAAAAAATCAATACAGCTCCAACAATAGAAACAACGCAATATGTATTTTGTTCGTAATGAATAGCATAAGGCTCACTTACCACGCGCGCTGTTAGAACGGGATGCGTCAAATGTAATCCAGGGATACAACAAATGTATTCTAGTAATTTAAACACCAACAACAATAGTCACCACCAAGTTAAAAGGCATCAACGATGCATATACACTTTTAAATGTGGTGGTGGTGGTAGACAGACTTCAAACACAGCTCCAAATGTCGATATGCGAGAACCCAATGGATTCAGGATGTTGTTTAAGATTCAGCTACTGAGAACTAAAAGTTCCAAGTAGCACGGGCTATGGTGAGCCCGTGATGGACTTACCTAGCACAGGAGCGGGGCTGAAACTCTGGATTCAGGAGCCAGTTGATTAACAGCGGTGTGGAGCCCATGAGCCGAATCCCAACCCCCGCAAACAGTTAGGCGAGTACTCTTAGAGAGACCGCCAAACAATAAGCAAGACAAGAACCTGATGAATTGTTTACACTTGTACTACAACCTTGAAGTTGTTTGAAGCGTTACTGCAGCCTAGCCAAGGTTGACTCAATTACCGCTCGTAATCGTGTTAAACGACACACACACATCTCCAAGTGCTGAGACAAGTAGCTCGCAGCCTTGAGAAACATTTTGAAACTTGCCACAAACAATCGTTGTTTTGTTAAACAAAAATCTACAATTCATCTTGTATTTAGACGAATGGAACACCAAGTTACGTACGTTGTTCACCAGTAGCCTAACGCTACTCTGAGAACGTGAGATAAAACGTGTTTTCGTACAGTTTTAAAAGCTAACTAGAATTCCATATTAATGTCGAGTTTTCTGGTTGTGACTAATGTGTACAAAAATGGTTCTTAAACCTTTAAGTAACAGTTTTGGAAACCCAAAACTGTTACAAAACTTCCAGCCTACTCCCGTCTGTGGGCTGGGAGCCCACCCTCCCTAACTCGCCCTCCGTCTCTCTCCCCCCCTCCCTCTCGAGCGATTCTTGAGGTTATCTTGAGATGATTTCGGGACTTTAGTGTCCCCGTGGCCCGGTCCTCGACCAGGCCTCCACCCCCAGGAAGCAGCCCGTGACAGCTGACTAACTCCCAGGTACCTATTTTACTGCTAGGTAACGGGGGCATAGGGTGAAAGAAACTGCCCAGTGTTTCTCGCCGGCGCCCGGGATCGAACTCGGGACCACAGGATCACAAGTCCAGCGTACTGTCCGCTCGGACCGACCGGCTCCCTTTTGACGGTCTCTACGACGGTAGAGCGACGATCTCGCTTCATGCAGGTCGGCGTTCAATCCCCGACCGTCCCCAAATGGTTGGGCACCATTAATCCCCCCCGTCCCATCCCAAATCCATATCCTGATCCCTTCGCAATGGCTTGGCACTTTCCCCCTGGTAACTCACTCCCTGCGTGCATTTGTTAAGGTTTATTAGTTTTTTAACTCGTCCACACCAAAATACAGTACTGTATTTTATAATACACTAATTTCCAGGATTAGCCACCTACCAATTCCTGTGTTGGGTGGCCGCAGGTGATCTTTCTCTCAACTCTAAGCCTTTACAATGTTCAAATCCACAAGGGCCGTGACGAGGATTCGAACCTACGTCCGAGAGGATCCCAGACGCTGCCTTAATGTTTCTTACAATGTTAATTCCACTAGCTGGAACTAGGCATGATCTCGCGCTCTATATAACTGAAGTCATTAAGGCATATAAACACCATTTGGTCCGGGAGACATCTCCCGTCACGCAGGGTGCAGTCGCACCTCCACAGATCTCCAGTATCATCTATTGATACTGGTGATGGCTCAAAAGGGCCACCACTTACGGGCTGTTCATGCCCGTGCCACCTTTTAGGTGGCTTAATCTTCATCAATCAATCAATCGGCATATAAACCTGTCGGAATGAGCTCCTTGCAACTATGCAACTACTTAATCCACTACCTTAATCTTGAAGATATGCTAATAATCCCCGTACAATGTTTGCATGTCCCTGTATGACTAGCCATATTGAGAATGGTCCAGGATCAACCATACCCAATCGACTTGAGAATGGTCCAGGACGGACCAAAACGTCGTCGTCCCTTCACCTTCTAGTGTGTGGTCTGGTCAACATACTTTAGCCACGTTATTGTGACTCATCGCCCGCATGAGAAAGGTTGAGTTTAGTTCATCACTGAACTGTTATGACCGTCGCGACTCTTGTGTAATGTGCTGTAGTTACAGCGTTACAAAAGATATTTATTACCTTGAGACGTAAATGCTTTCTTAGACATCCACTACGGGCTCACCATAGCCCGTGCTACTTGGAACTTCTTGTTCCAGGTAGCAAATCTTTAACAACAACAACAAATGCTTCTTTAGCATCTTGAGCGTTCCTTATACTCAACATGTACCTGGATGGGTTCTGCGAGTTGTTCTACTCTCCAAGACCGGCCCGGGGCCCAGGCTCGACTTGGGAGAGCTTGGTCCAACAGACTGTTGCTTGGAGCGGCCCGCAGGCCTACTACACCCCCAGATGGCGCGACTTTAAAGAACACAATCCAGTTTTCATCATAATCTTTAATTCATTACGGGATTTTGATCATACGGAGGAAACGACAGCCATATAATTAACGTGTATACCAATATAATTAAGTTTTACAGTTGCAATAACGTGGATGAAATAATCCCCCCCCCCCCACACACAAGGTCTGAAAGTGACGTTTCGGTCCGTCCTTGGATCCTTATCAAGTAGCGTAAAAACTACATCTGCTACTCTAGANATGCCCGGGGAATGCCCCCCGAGAGTGAAAGTGGCGACGTCATCGATCCACAAGGTGCGGAAGGACACAGCCCTCAAGTGAGAGAGAACCCTGACGTCAGTAGTCCAATACCTGGGGGGAAGAATCACTACCCCAATCACTCTCTGGGTGATGATGATGAGTCATCATCTTCATCCCAGGGGGAGGAGGGGGAGGAAGACCCCACAACGGACCTGTGGGCGTGGAGGCGTCAACTGGTGGCGAAGTATTATAAAGGGGGGGTGGATGACTTCAATTTGACTATTTAACCCTACTGTACTTTGTTTAATATAATTATAAAACATATGGCTTATTTCTTTCCCTCCTTTTAGTATATAAATCTTAAAATAAAAAAAAAACTTACAACAACTAGGAGGAGTGGGGGTCCCCCCTACAACACATTATGGGTGGGGCCATTAATAAATTCTTTTGATTTTTTATAGTCCTTAAATGCTCTTATATAATATATATTGTGACGGTAACGAGTTGGAAATGGTGGTCGCAGTCTTCCAACTAGCAGGTGTCAGTGCTGGCACATATAATATATAAAAAAGAAAAGGAAAAAAAGAGAAAAAAAGAATGACTGCGTGATTTGGTAATCTGTGGTAAGGTTGGAGACTAAAAGCAATAATAAAAAATATGGATTTTAATAACAATAAAAACACAAATTGAAATAAATGCAAATCTTGGCTTACTGGCAAAATATAAACAATATAAACATGAAAATAGATTACGTTAATGGGGAGGAGAATTGATATACAAAAGTAAGTAAAATATGAATGCTGGAATATCACTAACTATGACCCTCTATTTGACCACACAGAGTGAGTCACTTAGGAGTTCACAGCTTGCGAGCACACAATTTCTGGCTGGCAGAAACGCAAGGGACTCCACCATAACTGGTGAGGTCTTTGATTGGCGGGAGCCGGAAGTGGAGTGTTGGTTGGCGGCCAATGAGGAAGCTGGATGGCCGCAGTCGCTAGTTATGCAGTTGAAGGTTCGGCGCGTCGACCAGGTGCAGCAGTGGGGGGGAAGGAGGGAGTTGCTGGTACGTGTGCTAATATGTACGTTTAGCCACTACAAACGTATCTTGTATATTGATGAGACAGGCGTGATTCGCCGCTAACCATAAAGGCAGTTGAATAAAGGTGCCTTACCGCAACACGTAACCCACGGGCAAGGAATGAAACCGTTTCCCTTTCCATTCTATCCCAATTCTTATCCTCATATCCTTCCAAGTGCTATATAGTCATAAGAACTTTGCGCTTTCTTCCGATAATTATCTTACCTTACGGTTTGGCAACCCTTTTTGGAGCAGAAGTCAGACGTCCTCACCAACAGTCCTCTTGAGTTGCGGTTCGTCTAATTACATGCTACACAAGCTTCAGAAAGCTTCCTGTATGCTTGGTAATGAATAAATATGATATTTTACTCATTATAATGTTGGTGCTGAATGTACAACATGAAAAACATAATTTAATCTGAAAAAGTATCTTTTTATAAAAAAAATAGACGAAAATAAAAAGCTGGTGACGCCATCAAGTCGACGATCCAGCTTCGGTTAGGTTAGGTTTTGTTTGGTTAGGTTAGGTTAGGTTAGGATAGGTTAGATTAGATTAGATAGGTTAGGATAGGTTAGATTAGATTAGATTAGATTAGGTTAGGATAGGTTAGATTAGATTAGGTTAGTATAGGTTAGTTAGGATAGGTTAGGATAGGTAGGTTAGATGGTTAGGTTAGGATAGGTTAGGTTAGGATAGGTTAGGATAGGTTAGGTTAGGATAGGTTAGATAGGTTAGGTTAGGTTACGTCAGCCTAACCTATCATATTTATTCATTACTAACGTATTGCAGGAAGCTTTCTGAAGCTTGTGTAGCTTGTGTAGCTTGTGGTAATTAGACGGACCCCTTGATCGGTCCGTCTAATTACCACAAGCTACACAAGCTTCAGAAAGCTCCTGGTATACGTTAGTAATGAATAAATATGATATATTACTCATTATAATGTTAGTGCTGAATGTACAACATGAAAAAACATAATTTTAATCTGAAAAAGTATCTTTTTATAAAAAAAATAGACGAAAATAAAAAGCTGGTGACGCCAAATCAAGTCGACGATCCAAGCTTCGGTTAAGTTAGGTTAGGTTTTGTTTGGTTTGGTTAAGTTAGGTTAGGTTAGGTTAGGATAGGTTAGATTAGGTTAGGTTACGTCAGCCTAACCTAACATATCATATTTATTCATTACTAACTTATTGCCAGGAAGCTTTCTGAAGCTTGTGTAGCTTGTGGTAGCTTGTGGTAATTAGACGGACCCTCTTGATTTGTTGGTGTCCCACCTACATCTTTCTCCACAGTGGCAGAGAGAGATTGCCTGCCGCTCGTTTCACCACCGTGTCTCCTCCTTATCTCTGGTCATTTTCTTGTTTCTGTATTGGTATCTAAATTCTGATGCTGCCGCTGTTGCTTGCGTTTGGCGTAGACTCTTAGCATCATTCCTCCGGCCAGCTCGTGCTGCTCCAGTCATTCTAATCTCTTCATTCTGATCAACTCTAGCAGTGCCCTACCCAAGAGGGAGGACAATGACAAAAACAGACTTTGCTGTTAACACCCCTACCCACCACAGAGCCCGTGTCAAGTTCAAGGACACGTACACCTTTGAATATCTCCATATTTGCACTAAACTCGTCCCACGAAAAATTCTTGGCAATTTCCGTCTTTGACATCACTGGTTTCTGTCCTTTTGTTGACTTTTTGCCAACCAGAACAACTGTTAGGATTTTTTACATATCCTATACATATGTCAAGGGGCCTGTATGGATAATCCACACATATGGATTTACACGTCCATATGTCGAGGGGTACGACAGCCGAGTGGACAGCGCTCGGGATTCGTAGTCCAGAGGTTCTGGGTTCGAGCTCCAGTGGAGGCAGAAACAAATGGGCATTTTCTTTCACCCTGATGTCCCTGTTCACCTAGAAGTAAATAGGTACCCGAGAGTTAGACAGCTGCTACGGGCTAATTCCTGGGAACGTGTAACAAAAGGAGGCCTGGTCAAGGACTGGGCCGCGGGACGCTAAGCCCCGAAATCATCTCAAGATAACATCCTGGACACATGATGCAAATTATCATCCCAGCTTGGCACCTTTTTTTACAATTACATATTTGTACTGTAAAATACTGAAACTCTTGGGCATCAATTTAGGATAAAAAACGTACATGTTTATTAAAAATGTTGCATAGATTTATTTGATGGGAATATGTACATTAGAGTAAAACTTCTAATTATTGATGGGACCAGATTACTATACAAAATGAAGAAAAATTATATATATATACAAAATCTAGCCTAGGACTGAAGATTTGACAATGAGCACTGATTAGGTGGACTTGGTCTAAATGCATAAAATAAGACCCAAACAAACAGAATGGGCAGGAAATTAGAAACATTGGATGATCAAACAGCTTAGGGGGCAGGAGAAGGGAACCTAATGATACACATGGTAATGTTTACATGTACCTTTAGGTAACCAAGGTGGGGGGGGGCAGGCAAGGTAATCTCATTACTGTAAAGAATTTTCAATCAAATATTCATCCAATTTGCACTTTTCATATATAAATACATAATATGTCACTGAAAACCAATACCAAAAAATTTAAAGCCTGGCTTCCCTAACAGTTCATCTTTATTATCATGAGGCACTACTTTTGTCAGGCTAAAGATGAAACTCCTGGTCCATAATGACTCCCCATTTATATTAAATGAAACAAGTCTTCCATAAAACTTTTACATAGTTGTAATATGTCAACAGTTTACAGCCTCAAGATATAGGGGACACTCAGACTTAACAAATCCATAAAAATGTATAAATACTTAAAAAAATTTAAATTGCATTTAATATATAGGTAATTATTTTTTTAAATAGTAAACCAAAAATAGATTATTGTGTGCCCCACATCAAAATAAGGTTATGCATCGTAACACACAGATTAAGCAATAGTCAGAAGCTGTCAAATCTGCAGCAGCAAAATAAATGAAAAGCCTTTTAATAAGAGCAAGAATGAAACAGGTTGAAATATGACAACTGTTACAATCTTCTTTTTCCTTCAAAATTAAACAAAACAAAAGTAAAATCAAATATACAATACAGAACAATATGTATGCGTGCACACGCATGCATGCATCCATGTATTCATATCATGCATACATTTGCAAGTAAACATTGATCTAATCACACAATTATGCATACAATTGTCCCTTTATTTACACAACACACAATTCTGCCTTCACTTAAAATTCTAAAAATACTAAAAATGAGCATTGACATTTAAGGAGTCCACATCTATTTCAAAACTAATCTCCAATTTCTGCACTTTGCTTTTGTTTCCAGTTTAATTCTTGCTCTGAAAATGCAAGTGTCTGAGGAAGCTCGACATCATTGTCAGTACACGCAAGCATTGACCAATCAAATCCACAAAAGCACTCCTGTTGTATCCAAATACACACGCACACAACTTTCACACGGTATGTACAGCAACAGCAAATGTACAGACATTCTAGGGCAACATATACAGACAACAGTGTTGAATCGGGTAACGCTTAACATAAAATAATGTAAGGCGTCTATACAGATGCAACACTTCATACATCTTTCTTTTAGCTATTTATGTAGGCACCTAACACTTGTTACATGGCAGGATGATTACCATATATAATAGTCTCTCTGTGCATAACTAACTTCGCAGTCAATGTGTGACCATTAACAGATACCCATTGTCAATTGAAGTGTAAGACAGTAATACTGAATAATTATAAGGTGGGATGCATGCAGTATAAAATTGTCTGCCCAAATGCAGGTATGGTTAGCACCTTTCTACCTTTTCTGTATCGGCCAAAACAAGTCTCACTAGGTTGCCTTTGTAAACTCGAACCTGTAATAGTGTAATGCAATCATCAGCTACATCTAATAGTACAATTTAAGACCCGATACTTGTTCTCCCAGGTATATTTTCTATCATTCCACATTAGCATTATTTTTGCTCAAACTTTTCAAGAAATGGTACAGTACATGTATACCATTAGTCCTCCCTAAGAATATAAAACTCATCAAATAATCAGATTTCTTATTCAAAATGCCTCAAACTTAGATATCTGTAATTTAACACAATCTACTTAACTGATGATATATAATGTGACCAATATGCAGTACTCCAGATACAAAATTTGCAAAGAGATTTTACCTTTACACTAATATAAAATGTAAAACGGACAAAACAAGGAAAGAAATATGTTCAATATGATACTTAAGGACCCAGGATAGCATGTAACCAGCTAAGCATGTACCATCAATGCTCTTGGTGCAGTTTGTGTTTTAATAAATGTTGAAGTTTGAAATTGCCATGAGATTAATATTGATATGTAGAATTTCAGTCTTCAATTTGTGGAGATGTGCAGTTTTCACACTGCATTTCGAGATCGAACTATTTATATATAATGATCCTGGCCTTAGTCACCCATGGAAGCACTACCATGGGGCAAATCAAACAATGTACCCCTCCTACTACATTGATGGTTCTTTCTTCAGCTGCACTCACTATAGTGCCACTTCATATTCTACTAGATTTACTCCTCATTTTAATTTGCAACTTTCAATTTTTCTGGTTAACTGTATTTCTCTTCTAATGTTCCTTCACTTTCACTTTCTTCTTTGTATATGCATGTTGAAGCACTCTCATAATTAACACAGAAGACTTCCCTTTTCCGTTGGCTAACTGAGGACAAAGTTACTTTATAGATGTTTCAGATACTTCACATTTTTAGAACACACACATGCCTGGGAAACAGCGTGTGTGTGTGTGTGGGGCGGTGCCATCCACCCTTCATGAAATGAGTGTTCCCAGAGAACAAGAGAGAGAGAGAGAGAGATATGGCTAGAAAACCTCAGACACTGTCAATTAGAATTTTCTTTCCCTTTTTCATGCAAGGCCTTCCTTGGTGCTAGAGATTGAAGGCATGGAATAAATATTTTCCATTCAATCTCAAATGCCTTTTCACCAATAAAAATATTTAAAATGAAATGAGTCTTTAGGCAATAAAATAAGTTTTTCTTCAGTATTTTACATAAATCCCTCAACTTTTATAATGTGTGAAGGATAATATTGTTTCCTTTTGTAGAATTTATGCACACACACACTTGTAAACATACAGCCTCAACTTTTTTTTTCCTTGGCAAGCATTTAACTCCTTCAAGCTGGCACCATCACTTTTATGGAAAAACAATAAAACTTACTGGAATGTTAGGCTCTTGCCACTTTCAACAACAAATAATTTGGATTCAAACTACCACCAATTTCTTATGGCAACTGGAAGTCATAATTTCTCAATCCACAATGGTTTTTAATGTCATCTTAATGACTATTTTCATAACTTCAAAAGCCACTGCTTGTCAAACCAAGTGAAAACCTGCCAATATACATTACTGTAGTATCATGCAACATTAAGGAGAACCTTTACACTATTAAAACTCTCCTGAATAATGACAAGCTGAGCTGTACAGATGGCAAGGATCATCCATTGTCAAATATTGAAAAGAAATTAACCTCAAAGCTTCCAAAACAATTCCGACATTCTTTCAATGTTTGTGTTGTGGAGGAATAGAGGCAATTGTGTCTTGCTACACAAATTTTCTCATCACGACAATATCAGATCAAATGCAACAAGCCTAAGCAGATACTTATGATGCAATAGGCCTGTCCAGTAAAAATTAAAATTAATTCATTCGGGCCAACAACAAGGCGTGTCTAACGCATCCATTCAAATATAGGCACATTTGGCAGGCTTGAGAAGCTTGCTGTCCGTTGTTGTGTTGGTATTGGACTTGCCATTAATATTCTTGGGATTATAGTTAGTCACTAGATTGTTGATGTGTTTGTTGTTGGCCGTGTACATGTTTGGGTCCGCTGCAGGTACTAAATTGTCTCTTCTGAAATTGAATAAAATAAGAAAATTAATTTATGAATCAAATTCTTTTGCACTATTAGGAGCCACTTCTGAAGTATTGTACTGTTATACATCAAAACAAAATAATGTAACAAGCTATTCATATATCTTATATTAACCCATCCTGTTTGGATAGTACTTTTTGTAACTATGTGCCTCATCGTACAAACACTGATGTACTAAGCAATTAGACAGTAGAATTTTGTACTATTCACTTTATAGTCTAGAAAAATGAAGCTCAAAATCAAACTTGTATATTCCTAGGTCTAGTATAGCACACACACACGTACTATATTAGGCCTCAGATAGCATGTATTAGGCCTAGGAAAGTTATGTTAGTTCGTCTTTGCAACATAAATAGAAAATCTTTTCTGGTTTGTCCAAATTCAAAAGTACCTATTTCTACTTTTCTAATTGTGTTGTATGTCAATATATGTACTATGGTCATCATTATTATAAGTACAGTACTACCAAAACAGGAAGATGGGCTGCTTATATTCAAAACAAATTTATTCCACACTTCAACCAATTCTTCCTACTTACTTATTGAGTTTTGAATCCAAGTAAGGTGTCTCAGAGTACGTATGAGCATATTCATCTCCTCGACACTTGCGAGAAAACAGGAAGCCAGAGATAAAGCCAATGACAAGTGCAGCCACACAAGCAGTGGTGACAGCAATGGCCAGAGTTTCTGCCGAGTAGATTGGTGGGCCCTCAAGCGAGGCTCCAACCACTGGACCTGAGGAAATAATTAGATATTGATGGGATTTTTTTATTTATTTTTTACTGGTATTAATAACAGTTATTCCTCTATATGAAACAAAGAAAACTAGTACAAAGCATAACCTGAAAATACAGACAAATTAATCTTGCTTATATTGTACCTACAGAAATACATATACAAGGGCACGCACAGAGACTAGACAAGTGGGGCATGTGGGAACTCATAAGAAAAGTGCAGATGGAACCAAGTGCAGCATATGAGGAGATGAAAAAACCTAAAAACAAGCCCCCCTCAGGCTCGGGTCGAGGCAGCCAACCCCCAGGAAGCAGGGGATATAGCAATGACAGGGATCTCTACAAGGGTGACACCTTTGCTGAAATGTTGAGCAAGAGCCCAGAAGCCATGTCCACAGTCAAGGAAGTTGCAATGAAAGCAGTAATTTCACAGGAGGCAGCTAGATGCAAGAGTCAGCTAATGGAAATAGAAAAGAGCTGTAGTTGTGGTAGGTATTAAGGAACAAGAAGATTCCAGGCAGGAACAAAGGAGGGCTAAGGACAAAGCTGCAGTGTCAGGGATCCTGAAGGAGATACAAATGGAAGGAGCTGAACAATGCATAGAAAAGTTTTTCCGGATTTGCCAGTACAGACAAAATTCGATTAATCAAGGTAGTATTCAGGAACAAGACCACCAAAGAGGACATTCTAGTAAATAATAGCAAACTGAAATAAAGTATGTAAGGAAATAGAGATATTCCTGCAGAGGGACATGACCAAGGATGAGATAATATAGGCAGTAGATGCAAGGAAAAGGAGGAAGGAGAGGGAAGGGAGCCAGGGAACCTTAGCCTCCAATTCTACAATCCCAGAGGGAAGTGGGGAACCCCAGAAAGGACTGCAACACCCCACCTGCCACCAATAGGAGGCCCCCCCCAATCCCTAGCACAAACCCTTCCTTACCCCTACACAAGACCGTCAATAGTTTCAAAGCGTTATATGACAGAGCTGGGAAGACGGGACACCACGAGCGTAGCTCTCATCCTGTAACTACACTTACGTAATTACAATGGCCACCATACCATCCATGTCCTCAACCCCAATCCCTAGCACAAACCCTCTCTTACCCCTACACAATGGCCACCATACCATCCAAGTCCTACCTCCCCCTTACCCTTAGTACCCCCAGCCTCCCCATCCCCTGGTCTTCCTCCTGACCCAAGCAGGCCCTGGCAAGATTTATGCCCACCTCCCCCAAACCCCTGTTAACTACAGCAAAGCAGGACGAGCTCTCACCCAGAGCACTCCCTGCCCCCCCCCCCCCCTGAACTTCTCCCTGTCCCAAGCAGGCCCAAACAAGATCCAAGCCCACCATCCCCCACCCCACCTCCCCCCAAACCCTTGTTACGAGCCCTCACCCCCTGGACCTCTTCCTGTCCCAAGCAGGCTTAGGCAAGATCTAAGCCCTCCATCCCCCACCCAACCTTCCTCCAAACACCTGGTTACCCCACAGGAGGATGAGCCTACCCAAGTAGCCCTGCCCATGGAAAGTATTCCTACACCAGTGGGGAGGATGTGTGAAAATGGACATAGGAAAGTGAGCTTCAAGGTAATGTACGCAAACATCAATGGGATTACTAATAAAGCAAGTGAACTGGCCAAAAGGGAACAGAAAGAAAACCCAGGCATAATAGGACTCACAAAACAAAATTGTCAGGTATCATAACAAATGCAGTGTTTCCACAAGACTATTATATAGTAAGGAAAGGGGGAAGGGAGAGGAGGAGTAGGAGTGGTCCTACTGATAAGGAAGGACTGGAGTTTTGAAGAGATGGAAATTCCAATCGGTGAAGGATTCAAGAGACAACATAACAAGATCTATGACAATGGGTGGACCTAAGATGATAATAGCAGTCATTTACAACCCTCCACTAAATGACAGAAGACCCAGACAGGAATTCGATAGGAACAATAAGGCAACCATTAATATAAGAGTAGCTTCAGTTGCCTGCAAGAATGGATCCAGACTTAATCTTGGGCGATTTCAACCATGGAAAGATAAACTGGGAGAATGGGGAACCACATGAGAGCTAAACTCTTGGAAATGGCAACAAGAAACTTTCTGACCCAAAATGTCAAGGGACCCACAAGAATGAGAGGCAATGACGAACCAGCTAGACTCTACTAGACATTCACCTTGAACAGGTTAAAAATAAAGGAAGTCAAATTTGAAACCCCCATGGGGATGAGTGACCACAGTGTATTGACATTCGAGTATTTGGTGGAGGTGGGGATAACCTATCCAAGGAAGGGATCGAAAGAGAAAAAGACTAAATTACCGAAAAGAAAAATATGACGAGATGAGGAACTTCCTAATGTGAATACAATGGGAAACAGAACTCTGAGTAAAAACTGTACAGGATATGATGTCACCCAGGCACTTCTGGGTGACTATGTCACCCAAAAGTTCCAGGAAGCTGCAGACAGGTTTATCCCAGCCCAAAAGGAGAAAATGAAAAGTAATAGAACAAACCATGGTTCAATCAGGAATGTAAGGAAGTGAAGCAATTGATTACAAGAACATGGAGAAACTACACTATTAACAGAACACCAATAACTATACCCTAGCGAGTAAACAGCAAGTAACTGAGGGGGAGGGGAAGACATCAGAGTGGCGAGATGTCACCAGTGGAGTCCCCACAGAGATCTGTACTTGGACCCATCTTGTTTCTAGTATATGTAAACGATCTTTCAGAGGGTATAGACTCATTCCTCTCAATGTTTGCTGATTATCCAAAAATTATGAGAAGAAGCAAGACAGGTGAAGATAGACAGAGACTACAGGACAACCTAGACAAACTGGTGGAATGGTCTAGAAAATGGCTGCTAAAGTTCAACTTGGGAAAGTGTAAAGTAATAAAATTAGGTGAAGAGAGCAGTAGGGTGAACACAAGGCACCATCTGGGAGGTAAAATTCTGCACGAGTCAAATAGAGAGAAAGATCTTGGGGTTGATATCACACCGAACCTGTCCCCAGAAGCCCACATCAAAAAGATATCATCAGCTGCACATGCTAGAGTGGCCAACATAAGAACAGCCTTTAGAATCTTGTGTAAGGAATCATTCAGGGCCTTGTATACCACTTATGTCAGCCCAATCCTGGAGTCCATATTATTTATTTACACCGAACCATATTTAAACACAAAACAAAGAAAAGATTCAGAGCTATGCCACCCAACTAGTCCCAGAACCGAGAGATATTTGCTACGAGGAAAGGCTAAGACAGAAGAGTAAGGGGAGACATGATAACCACCTACAAAATTCTCAGGGGAATTGACAGGGTGGACAGATAAACTATTTAGCACAGGTGGAACACGAACAAGGGGACACAGGTGGAAACGTAGTACCTAAATGAACCACAGAGACATTAGAAAGAATTTTTTCAGTGTCAAAGTAGTTAACAAATGGAATGCATTAAGCAGTGATGTGGTGAAGGCAGACTCCATTCACAATTTCAAATGTAGATTTGATAAGAGCCCAGTAGGCTCAAGAATCTATATGCCAGTTGAGAGGTGGGACCAAAGAGCCAAGGCTCAACCCCCACAAGCACAACTAGGTGAGTACAAGGTACCAAATAGCAGTGTCAAGCAGAAAGGTCTAGAAACATAATATTGGCATTTAAAGAAGGTTCATTAGCCCATGCAAAACAGCTATGTATATTAACCCAAACTCATTCATATGCAAGGTTAACTTATACTTCAACAAATCGAGAGATTCCATGTCTATTATGGAACAAATTACCAGATAACAAATCGATAACCTAGTTTCTAAACCTGTATTTACACAAGTTTTTTCTGAATCTAAACTTGTTCAATTTATATGGTGTGTGTTCCATTTTGTTAATATTAATCCAAACCTGTCCCCTGAAACCCATATTTAACTTAACTAAGTTAGGCTGGCCAGCATAAGAACAGTATTTAAAAATCAAAGACTAATTCAGGGCCTTGCACTCCACACATGTTAAATCAATTCTATGATATGATGTCCCAGCATGGAGGCCTATCTTTTCAAACACAAAACTGGTTTTGTGTTTGAAATAAGTATCAACCTTGGTTGTTTCTTATTGAAAAACACTTAAGAATTGCTATGACGAACAATGACTATGATATGAAACTTTGAAGAGAAACCAAGTCCATTTATCACAATGATTTAACTATTTATACAAATATTTGTATTCGTTTTATATGTATGCCTTCTTCGCTGCCCTCCCAACTACTGTTTTATGACAAGTTAAAATAATTGTATATACCATTTAAATCAGCTACATTAACTTTAAAACATTTAATTTTACCTTCTGCAGTATGTTAATATATGAGGTAAATATCTTTACTTTGGTATTTGAAATATTAATGAATAATATGTAAAGGAATGAACAAATCCACAAGGACAGTGATGAGGGTTTGAACCTATGCATGGAATCTTGTTATCTAGAGTTATCTTGAGATGATTTCGGGGCTTTAGTGTCCCCGCGGCCCGGTCCTCGACCAGGCCTCCACCCCCAGGAAGCAGCCCGTGACAGCTGACTAACACCCAGGTACCTATTTTACTGCTAGGTAACAGGGGCATAGGGCGAAAGAAACTCTGCCCGTTGTTTCTCGCCTGCGCCCAGGATTGAACCCGGGACCACAGGATCACAAGTCCAGTGTGCTGTCCGCTCGGCCAACCGGCTCCTCCCAGCTGCACCTTAGTCAACTGTGCCACATTTGATATACAGTATCACACTATTGTGATAGTGTGTATTGAAGTAAGGGCAGAGGTAGAAAATTTGGTTGACAGACCCTGGGTACATGGGGGAATTGTGCGAAAACCCGATTGGGCTTCGGAAAAGTTTTGGGATTCTAGTGAGGGGGAGTAGCACTCCAGGCTGCAATTCTTTTAACCACGTCGTGGCATAGTTGACTTGAGGCGCAGCTCGGAACATCCCATGCATAGGTTCGAACCCTCATCACGGCCCTTATGGATTTGTTCATTCGATATATCTCGCTTGTGATATCTGTGTGTGTATATAAAGGAATTATAAAACTTGAAGTGTTAGGGAAGTCATCATAAAGTTTAGTGTAGACATAATCCCATCAGTAACTCCAGAAGTTGACCAACAGAATATCATCTCCAGATTCTTACAAGCAAGTAAACATAAGAATAGTGTTTTGGAATATAAACAGACTCATTCATGACAATTTACACAGCCTAATTTAGACCAGTATAATATTAGAAAATGCACCACTGGCATGGATTCTGTATCTAGACAAGGTGAACAAACAGAGCCTCTTAAAAACAGGAAATGGGATTAAGGAACATTGGTGTAAACTGGAAAGGGAAATCAAAAGAAACTTAAGAAAATACTACATTCATACTCTGTACAGGTAGTCACCAAGTAAAATGCACTGAAAGGTGGTGTCATGGATGGCACCACTTTTCAACTTTATAAGCCAACAATACAGAGCCAAAAAATAAAAAATGAAAGTGTAAAAAGTAAAAAAAAAAAAAAAAATAGGCGAGGGGCTGGGTTGGGAAATACCTAGCTTCACTCGGGTACTAGTTCTTAGATCTTATAGATGCTAGTATTTTATTTCATTAAAAATACCAGCATGTGAGAGTAGTTGAAGCATCTCTGTGCACCTGACTTTGGAAATAAGAACACAAAAGAAAAGGATTTCTACAAGATTCATAGACAGTATTGTGATAGATCACATTTAGGCAAATACAATAAAAGATTTTACATGTACAGGTAAAAACACACATGTACGAGATTAATGCATCACATAGGCCTTGGAGTTCTGGTATTAAGCAAACCGTGTGAAACACCATACCTGAAAAAACATCAAGTTTATTATGGCAGAGAAACAGCACTGCTTCTGAAAAAATTCAAGTATTTAAAATTCTTGTTCTTAATCTGCACGATTAAAAACCACAAAATGCCGCAAGCCATTTCATTCTCCTTGCCTTGTAACTGGTAGAGGAAAACCTGCAATATAATGAGGAAATTATACTGGTAAATCAGCATAAGAAGGGTAAGCCTAGTCCATTCTGCCTGCCTTGCCATTTGTGTTTATTTTCCTTCCTAACGGCCCATTTATGTTAGATAAAATATAACAAGGTGGAAAATAATAGCAAAGATTCATAACAAAAAGCAACCATCACCACCAATTGTTACAAATTTAATTTAAATTCTTGGATATTTGCATCCCATGCCAAGCAGTGCATCTTCAAGTAGCATGGAACTTTGTTTCTAGTAGCAAAACTTGGCACTGCTTATGCAAAATAGCTTTGCAGAACAAAGTAATTGTTTCACAAAAGTGATAAATTTTCAGTCTGAAAATTGCACTTTTGGCATAATTTGATGTGCTTATTGGGGTACTGTATTCCAGATATTTAAATCTTGATCCATCAATTCCACTGATGGATCTGTTCCTTGATGGAACTGCCCCCTAAACGGGAAGGTGGCTAAAAACACCAAGACATTCGACTGCCTGCAAATATTGATGATGCCTAAAGGAGCTTCACAGTTTTCACTTTCAGACATTTTATTAAAACTGTACTTGCATAGTACAGTATTGACATCTTTATATTTTATTTATTTAGTTTAATCCACCACATTTAAGTGCTTGATATGCTAATGTAGTGATGCAAGAGGAAGCACATTAAAAACACTTTCTTGGCGCACTCTCTGCTGGTTAATACAGCTACATCAAAAACAAGGAAAGATGAAGAATATAGGTAAATTAGGGCCTAAGGCTACTTTTCAAAAACATAGATGAATATATGTTAGATTGCAAGACATTACAATTACAACTGCTTTTCAACAATTGCATAAAGCTAGTAGAGAAGTACAGTAAATCTTTTTGAAACAGATGAAAAGGCAGGCAGAGGAAAGTAACAGATGAAAATAACAAAGAAAAACGTAAAACACACACACACAAAGATCATAATATAAAGCTATTTACTCCTCCACATGTTAAAAATAAATTAGATCACAACAAAATGTGATAAAATATAAAAAAATATCCAAAGGACACTTAATTTAGTGATTCAATATCTTTTGCAGAAAATAAACTCTGAACTCGTGTGAAGGATGCTTCAAAATGGCTACAAAAATAACAATTTAACCAGTACAATAATACTATTTTTCATATTAATTAAGCATCGTGTACGGTAGTCATGTTGTCCAGTCTTGCATATGGTTACAATAATTTATGTGTACGTTTTCTACAGAGTAATGATCATGTTAGAATTTTTAAATGCTAAACACTATATTATAATTGAACAAAAGCCATGCTGTTAAATACTGCACAGTTTTATTGTTCAGTCCAAGTCATGTTACCTAGTTAGGGTGAATATATATTTTATTAATTTTGTAAATACTGTGAGTAGATAAATGCTTTTGCATTCAACTTAACTGAAAGCAACTACAGTAAGTATATTCCCGATGCTATAATTCTTTGGGAAACCCATTCTACCAGGTGAAATGCAATGCAGCATTAAGTAACTAGTTCCAATGCATATATGTGCGGCTTAAATAAAAAAATAAAAAAGCAAAAATATAAATATTAAGAAGAAAGAACATGCATTAGAGTTCATTAAAAGCTTTTGGTTAGTAAGCACTTTATCTAAAACAAAAAGTACAATACAAGATATTAACAAATTAACAGAAGCAGTGAAGAAAGTTAAGTGTTTTATGTAAATGCTGCTGTGCATTAAAAAAAAAAGAGAGAAAAAAGTCAAGAGGTCAATATTGATACTGAGGGTTGGGCCAGGGCAGGCAACTAACAGTTTGGTCAGGGAGACATAATTGGCATCCAAAGGTTGGGCGAGAAAATGGTAAAGATGTCATACACCCTCACAATGTTTTGTACTGATACTGTCAGTCTATTGTTATGTGCAACAGGGAAATTGAGGATATGTAAGCACACTAGTGTTAAATTAGGCACACAAGAAGTCCTAATATGGCCTTTATTTTGGGACATACTACTCTAAAACTGTTAACCCAGTTCAGATCATTAGGCCAAAGTTAGGAAATGTTTAGTGATGTCATCCCATGACCTGCCTGTTAGATATTGTGGACTAGGCTTACCAGTGATGCCGCCTTCGGCATACGCGATGCCAACTTCCTTACTGGGATCACGTCCTAAAGTGCCACGGAGGATTTCATTAGGTATGTCTCCATCTTCACCCACACCATGTGGAACAATGTTGGGATTAGTGCTGTCCTTAGCTGGAGATAGTGGAGGGATTTTATTACTCTCCAAGGATGGGTAATCCTCCTCCGAGGTGGGTCATATATGGTCGAATGATCCACCGACCCTGCAGATACAAAGGGTCAATAGGTCAGACCGACACAGAATTTCCCTTTCCTGTAGAAAGCAACAGAAACTGCAAGCCTTGGATAGAGTCCATCACCAACATGCAAGAAAAAAGTTACCCTGCAGTGGAGAAAAAATTAATATTCTTACATTATTAAACACCATTTCATATATTCAAATTAAAAGTCAAAAATTTTACTCTTATGATACAAATCTAGTGATACATTTGATTTGCATGACAAGTACTAATAACTTTCAATCTCTTTCGGAACTCTGAAAACCCCGTTTGTCTGTAAGAGGGAGCTTTGAAGTAGACAATATTAGCTTGTAGTGCAAAGAAGATGAAGAAGGTTTACAAGTCAGAGACCCCGAATTTCTCGGCGTATCTAACACACCCCAAGACACCATTCATGACACAGGGTTAGTATGGACGGTTTAGGACCTATGATTTTACTGAATTTCACCTGGAAATTCCATGTCCCATGACATTAGGCTCAGTTCAATAGCCGAGCAAAAACCATGACCAGCCACACAATGTTGAGCTACATAGTGCCATGTATTTTGTCTGCTTTAGTTCTGACATATAAATACTTGACAGCAAATAAGCCAGTAATATCTAATTCTTATAAACAGTTCTAATGCTGCAATATCGCATACAAAATTTAATTAAATTTGCACAATCAACTACACAAATGTACATATGAAATTAATAATTGATTTAAAGCATATAGGGTCTATGGGAAACATCGGCACTGATAGGTCACTGTGCTGCAAAACTGACCCTCGGTGGGAAAAACTTCAGTCAGTAACTGGTGTTTCTTTCGTGTGGCGAGAGGAGGCAGAAGTGTCACAGGACATAACACACACATCTCGAGAACCAACGTCTCCAACAAGTCCTACCATATATGGCGGGACTTGGAGCCTCTGTGAGCACAGCACACAAAAGTGCAATATTAGGAGTACTGGGGCCAACCGACCAAAGTAGAAACTTCCTTATCTTTATGGATGGACATGTCCTCAGGACTCATGACCCAATCATAACTTTTTTCATAACCGCTATCTGATAAGCCACACTGGCATACTGAGCCAGGAGGGCTGGAAGAATTCTCCTATACCATAAACACCATCTGCACACTCCCTTCCACCGCACGGGACCACCCACACCACCCACTCACTTAACTATTGTATAATCTAACACAATTGCTACCCACTTCCCCTCCTAACTTGTATGTCTATAGTTTCATCCAGGACAATCCACACTTTCATCCAACTATCTGACAACACTATAACACATTTCAATGATTTTGTTACACGTATTGTAAATAACGCAGCTATTAATGTATCTGCCACATACGACCATAATATACATTCATTCGCAAACTTTTAATCTCCAAGGCTTGTAAGAGCAGTAGTTGTACCCCCCCATACAGGGAAATCAAGGTTGAACCATTACATGTGCACCAACGACACTAAACCTATAGGAACCTTAATTTAATGTTAGATAAATTTACAGGATGCTTATTATCCAGATTTGCTAGTTACCTTAATAATACAAATTACTTATCAAACAGCATAAGTATTAGTTCACATACAATGAAAGGACAAATCAGTCGTATATAACTCCACAAAAGCCTAAAAAGACTACTGAATCACGCATGAATAAGATAATACAAAAAAAATTTACACAAGTTGAATAAATGCCATTCCTAAAGTTAGCTGGTAAAGCTGGGTGTGGTGGTGCTTGGTGCTATATGTTCATATCAAGTAACTAAGCAGAGATCTTGAAATGTGCAAAGTTTGGTGCCAAAACTAAGAAATCTCAAAGTGTGCTCTGTGAAATGTGCATTTAAAAAGGGATAAAGACAGCATACATTGTAAAATTAAATAAAACACTGCATACCTTGTAAAACATTTAAACAAAATATGGCAGTGAGCCAAAGAACAATATGAAAATGTGTAAATATATTTACAAAGCATTTTTTTTATGAAATTAACACACAGTATATCATTAAAAGGAGCAAGTCTGTGCATGCACAAACATGTGCTGTACATTATAGTACTATCAAAAGTGGTAAAATGTTGATTTATGCATACGATACTGTAAAAGAAAACCCAAATAGGAAAATCTTTGCCAATAACTTACCAGTTGTTTGAATCTGGGTAGATGGATTGTACACTTCATTCTCTGCACCTGTAATAAAGCGTGGCCATGCTAAGCACAGATGCAACGAGACAATAATGACACGAGGGATGTTTTCACTGAACTAACATACTACTAAAATTAAAGTATTAACAAAAGAACTGTTGCAAAAGTTTACAGAGGTTATAAAAGTATACAAGCTACACAACTAGAGTGTTTTAAGCATCAAAATGTAAGGGAGATAAATTGCACTCTTGATAATTTTCCACTGCAGTAGGGTACAAGCTACCAGAAAGAATATGGGAATGCATGAATACTAACAATAACTAGTTTGAGCCTGAAAGAAGTGAAACAAGTCCTTACACAAGGAAATTCCACCATGTTCCTAATCACATGGCTTCAGTGTATCGCCACAATGCTGTTTTATGCAAAAGATTATTTGAAGGGAAACTGAGCTTAGCAGCACAGAAAAAAAAAATCTTGCATGATTTTGGAACAGATTGTTTTTAATTAACAAAACTGAACTTTGTGAGCACCAAAGGTTAATGTTTTAACAATGCACAGCAGGTTATTATGACTACAGTGTTTTGACCAGTGCTATGCACAAAAATCCATTCTCAGTTATTAAATTGTGCAGATATTTTGTTGAACCATTTCATTCACACCAGACAATGTCCAATGCCTGTTAGGTAGTGGAATGTATATACAGTACAACATGTTGGGAAAACTAACACTTGCTATTTCACAACTAAACGACAAACAAACATCACAAGCATTTTAGTAGAATTAAAATATTTCTACAAAACATAACATGTAGTGTATCTAACATTTACCTAATTAAAATCATTCATGTCAATCTAAACGCTTAACTACAATCAATCGGGACTTACTGAATGGGCAAGGGTAATGGCTCCCAGTGATGTTCTGTAGAATAGGTCCGGTGAGCTTTGCACCAAGTGGGCCGCAGCTTCCGTGACCCTCATACCAGGCACAGTATGGGTCTTGTAGTCCCACACATGCACTGTTGATGTACCATTACATTATGAAATTATTGTTCTTCTACAAGCTGAGACGAACAATTTAAAATACTTTTAAGAGGTGAATACACAAAAATCAATGGTGACTATACTGTATACTGTGTGCGTAAGATGAGTCATATTACTGTATACTGTAATATGACTCATCTTGAGAAGTTATTACATTTTTTTTTGCAGATACAAATTATAATTCAAACCTATTTAAACATATACCGGTAATATTATAAGACCACATCTTTTTAGGACTCTCGGCCCTATTTTCCAATACAGTATTAAAAAACCTGACCCTCTTTTTACACTTTCATTTACAATTTTTTTTTTTTCAAAAATTTAGAAACACTCATTAAGAGAAAGAACACCGATGCCAGCTTCTAACATTGCTGGATGGGAACTAGCAATTAATATGGTCCTCAAACGGTAAATATGGCACAGTCTTTACCTGCAAGTGGTGGCTCGGTGACAGCGGTGTAAAGGAATCGATTTAACCTCGTCATCAGTGATGATAATTAGCTTGCTTTCTCCTCCTGCTTGTTGTGCTATTTGCAGGTTCATGATGGGAACTGGGTGCTCAAAAGCACGTATTTCTTCAATCACCACTGGTTCAATATTGCTGCAAATAACCCATTGATTCATTTTACCTAGCTTTCATAGCATGACCTGCAGCAACAAAATTTGTTGCTTTTATTTTTAAATACCTACAGTATGTACTGTACCAGGTGACACCCATTATATATGAAAACACTACAGAAGAGGATAACAAATGTCAAAATTTTCAGTTTTCTTCAGTCAGTTATATCATTAACCTGGCATGTTTACATTTCAATACATATCCCTCAGACTCCCCTGCTTATTTAGAGCAAACTATTATATATTAAATTTTTTTACATTAATAGGGAACTGAATAAGGAAGAAATATGCTTACTTTATGCCTTCTGATGCAAGAGTGTTGATAGCTTTAAAGATTATACCATTGTCTGTGGCAATGAAGAGCACATCGACAGACTTGCCATCCAAAAATGTAACTTGAGGGTCCACCACCATCTTTGAGAAACGATATCTGCACCAACAAGGAAGAAATTAGTCTAATGCATATTACCGACTTAAAAATACAGTATACCGCATTGCTATCTTTTATAGTTTGGTGCTTCACTCAAGACAATGACCACA
Organism: Procambarus virginalis; assembly: GCA_020271785.1. Taxonomy (NCBI): domain Eukaryota; kingdom Metazoa; phylum Arthropoda; class Malacostraca; order Decapoda; family Cambaridae; genus Procambarus; species Procambarus virginalis. The sequence continues at coordinate 3,814,423 of WNGS01159612.1, forward strand.
ACACAATTTTCTTCAAGGAACTTAAAATCTGCCTTGAAGTGTTAAATAAAATTATTAAAGGACCAACTAAAATATCAAGCATGTTTCATACCAGAGCCAAACTGCAAACAGTATTGTATATAGAAATCAACATCTTTAAAATGTTGCAAACGTGCATGCATGCTGTGTACTGACTTTATTGACTTTGCAATCCCACTGTTCTAATCACACTTGCACTCTTAACTTTCTGAACAACATACATGGTTATCCGATTGTAAATTTTATCTCTTTCTAATTCTTATTTATTAATGTCATACAATAAATACATCTCGCATCCATAAGGACTGGCACTATCATTTCCCCACAAGTTATACCCCCACTCCTATGCCAGCCAAGTCCACTATGGGCTCACCATAGCCCATGCTACTTGGAACTTTTTGTTCCCAGTAGCTGAATAAAACAACAACAATGCTCCCCCAAACAACCCACTGACTACACCTTCATCTCACCGGTCACTTTCTTGCCCCAACTCTACTTCTCTTTTGCAAATTTCTATTATCACTCACACATCCTAGGTATACTGATCAACTACTTTCAGAAATTCATTCAGACATTTCTCTTCCATCTCCACCAGAAACAATTGTAAGCCGAATGTAACTCTATAACAATTATCTATAGAATATAAAACAATTCAGATTTGACAAAAAGAAGTGAGCTATTTATTTTTAACTTTGAAAATTGTAAACACGGCAACAACATAAGTTGGAATATATTTACAGAGTAATGTATATCTTTTTACAAATTCTTAAAAAATAGTGCACTGAAATGATCTATGGCATTACATTTTGATCACTTTGCAAAGAATTGGAAATAATATAGTAATGATGAACATGCAGTAATTAAATGAATAATATAATCATGAATTAATGAACATGCATTTTAACAGTGATATACTGTATATAAGTACACACTATAATGCTATCTTGTACCAATAATAAACAGCACTATATTTGTACATTCTGAATAATTAAATTCTGAATTAAATTAACATTTATTAGATATATAAATGACCTTATATTACACAAGGTAATATAATACATTTCTATATATTTATTTCTGTATTCATTTCTGAACAGAAAAAATTCTTTGCTATTTCTGAAATTATTAAATTCAGCAGATTCTATACAGCATGTCACAAAATACTGACAAGTCTTAAAACCATCCTAACAGTGTAATTTGAAAAGACATGAAATTTCATAAATTTATTAAACCTACTCAAATGAAGCTTTCATTAGGAGAGGTCGACCAAAGAAGGCAGGAACAGCTTCATCCATTAGAGGATGATTCTTAGCAAAGTCGATATTTAATTCAGGAAGTGTCTGGCTATCTTCAACACAGCTTCCTGGACGGGGCTCTGGCACCTGTTAATAACATGGAATATTACCTTAAATCTTTTAAAAAGTTCCAAATTAAAAAAAAATTAAACTAATATTTCCAAATTGCAATAAATATTACAAGCAATCACTATTTGATTTAATTTATTCCTTTACTTGTACAGTAAGCATTGAATGGTTACCGTAACCTGACGAACTGGCAGCCAATTGGAGTTTAATGTCTTTTGCTCTTTGAAGGATCCCTCAAAGGTGTCCAAAATAGATCTCATAGAAAATGCACACACAGCTGATCCCGGAATCGAGTTGGGTGGGGTGGTGAATACTGCATATATAATTTTGTGGGTTTCACCTCCGTACACGCCCGAAATCACATCTGTCGTCGACTCTGATATTTAAAAGTGTCATTAGCATCACATAATTTATAAAGGTATGGCAATGTAAACAAATCTATACCGTTTTAATTTTGTATACAACACAGTAACAGGAAAATATTATGC
>WNGS01159612.1:3827425-3858308 GCA_020271785.1 Procambarus virginalis
TAAATACTAAACATGAGGAAGGAACTGAATATTCATGTGTAAGTGATCGTATCACTGAAATTAATGCTTTAATGGTATCAAGATGCTTAGGCTAACCCACCCTAACCCCTGCACTGAAGCCCTCCAAGCCTTCTTCCTTGAAGGTCAGCATCCCTCCAAATGGATTACTGTAACTGCCAATGTGCTCAGAATGTATAACTTTCATCACCCCACCAAGAGCGACAACAAACACTTTCCTGCCCCATGGGAGATCACTCCTTTCCAAATTACTGTTCCCCCTTTCCCACCCAAGAAGCTGATTAAAGAACAAGCCTTGCTTCGACAAGAAGCAAAGTACAATGCCTTAAGCCAAATTGATGCTTTAGTCAGAGAGCGCTCCCTTTCCCAGATTATTTACACTGATGGATCCTTGCATCAGTCCTATGGTGCAGCTGGAAGTGCAGTTGTTGTGACAGGGAGAGATGGTTCCATCTCCCATGAGTGTGGAGCGAGACTAAGTAACTGGGCCTCCACTCTTCAAACAGAATTGGTTGCCATAATCCTTGCACTAGAGCGCGTATATGAATCCAAAGTTGACACGCTAATTGTAAGTGACTCCTTGTCATCCTTGACTGCCCTCAGCTCCCCAAGGCATAACTGTGACGTGCTTATCTCTGAAGCTAGACACAGATATAGTGAAATAATCAATGATGGAGTCAGAGTTTGTCTCCTGTGGATTCCTTCCCATATTGGTCTCCGAATGCATGATAGAACTGATGAGCTAGCCAAGACTTTTGCTCGTAAAGAGGGAATTGATTACCAACTTGGACTGCCTTTCAGCAGCCTGAGGGCAGTATATCCCAGGAACATCAACTAAATTTCGGAGGCTTGAGGCAAAGTGAAATTCACACCAGTTACTCCATCTATCATCATTCTATTATGCATGAAGAACCGCACGTCTATGGGTCATCCAATAATGTTAGCAGACTTCTAGATGTTACCACTGCTAGGCTTAGGCTCGGCTACAAGTACCTCTGGGAGTTTGTAACATCTGCTGATGTAGATTTGACTAAATGTAAACTCTGTCAGCAGAACTATTCGCATACTTTGCGTCATTATATAATGGAATGTGAAAAAATTGCGGAATTTAGAGATAACACCATCAATAGTGTCCAAGAAATGTGTAAGTACTTCATTCACAATGATGTGCTGCCCGAAATTTTAGCGAAGTATCCAAAATTTGCTTACTGTCGGTAATGCATGCACATGACTGTAAAGCTGCCGCCCAGTTGGGTGGGTGTGCAGCAAGACTAGTAACTGTGTGACTCACTATAGATGTAAAGTGCCTTGTATAGTGACTGTTGTGAGCCTCTTGTAGTGTCACTTGTGACACCTCTTTGTGTCACTTGTGACACAAAGATTCTTGATGTGTGTATTGTGTGGGTGATTAGATATGTATGTGTATGTATATGTGTATACGTATATATATATGTACATGTATGTATGAGGGTGTGTACATGTGTATACAACATTGATAATTTTGTAACTAGCGTCAAACATTGTTATTTGCTTAGCTAAACGAACTAGAGGGTTCAGTTCCTGAACCGATTATGTGCCTCTGTAATCCTTTACACCACCGCCCACGGGATGGGTATGGGGTGCATAATAAAGAAAGAAATTGAATTGCCTCTGCACTATTCAGAGGCAGGATATCAACAGCTCTCAGATAGGCTTTTCATTGTCTTCAGGATCAAGGATATCCAAAAGAATGCCCATCAATAGAATAATTTAGTGAATAACTCTTGTTTAAATAATATATATAATAATATTTATATATAGTGGTTCAGTATGATGCATCAGTCAGCTAGCCGGTCATTTTTCGGCAAAAACCTTTTGTTTTCTTTTGATTTTGAATTACCGTATTTCCTATAGAATTAGAAAATAGCCAATGATTAAATCAAATAATAAAAAACTGACCAAAAGATAGACACAAGCATGGTGCCTCGGGACATGACGGCTACACAGCTCAGCGGTCAGTTAAATCAGTAAAGAATTGTCAAAAGATGGCGCAAAGCGGAGCTGCCACGGAAAAATCGCCACCTCGGCGAAATCGTCATTTTTCTCAAAACTCAAAATCAAGCCAGCCATAGAATCGTTTTCAAAATGCTACCATTAGAATTACCGCATCACTGGACGTTTATTTTTGTTAACTCTTTCTTTGCTAATTTTAAATATTAAGGCTTTAACACATATTTTACCGAGATACAACCAATTCAAATATCAATCATATCATCATGTTTTCTCAACATATTATTAACAAAAATGAGTTGATGAACAAGTAATAATAATTATAATCAGCCTAATAGAAAATGGATATTAACAAATTATGAATTTCTTTCTTCGTCATTTATGTAGACACTTTTTTATATCTACAAGCCTATAGCAGCCTAAAATCACTGTGTAGAAAATTTCTACACAACCACTGTGATATGGTTGCGCTCGATCGGTGTTCTGCAAGGTGCCTCAGGGCACCTGTAGGTATAGCATAGCATTTAAAACTACAACAGCTACATGGGGATTCACATCAGCTTCCTCAGGGCTCTCGTAAACAGATGCCATTTTTAAAGGAAAGCGTGGTTATGAGAGCTTCGGCACTGAGCGAGCAACCAAGGCTGGCGCATGCAGCATGATGTGTGTAATGTAATTACCTCTCTTAATGGCGCAAAATCGATGTTTTGTATTATTTTGTATCCTAAATTAAAATGCTATAATTGAAAATTTTTAACTTAAAGTATAAATGGCTATTCCAAGTTCTTGATATTGGAAGTCTTAATCTCGACGAGTATATTGTTAATATGATGGCACAGGATTTCGGGTTAGGTGCAATATGGTTCGAGCTTCCAATACCATGCACACGTAAGTCGATCCTGGGTTTTGACAGATGAGCATTTAATTGTTTGCTATCACAGTCATAGCTGAGTGCATGAAACTATCAGGTAGTGCCATTGAAGCAAATGCCTTCGTAATGTCTACACACATAAAATGGTATGCACGAGTGGAAACAATTAGGTGTAAATAAGCCTCTGCTTCACACGTGAACCGTGCTACATAGCCTTCCCAGCTTGGTGCCTTCTTTGATAATTACTTCACTCGTGAACCATGTAGTTCGGCTACGTCTGCAATGTTCCTGTCTTGCACGGGTCACTATAGCCAGGCCTACTGCAATGTTACCGTTTCACATGTGTGTGCAGGCCACTGTAGAGTTCCTGCCTCACATGGGTCACCGTACAGGCGGCAGTAATTCTTTTGGATCATTAGACCCACTGTATAAAGTTCTGCTTCCCAATGCAGTGAAACCTCCCTCACGCGTCGTAGGCTAGTAGCTAATCTTGTAGTGTTCCTGACTGACTGAACTAAGTTACCCGTAGTCTAGTAGCTGTATTGCAATATGACAACCCGGCCAACTATATGTTGGTTACAAATTCAATTCAACAAATTCATATTCAATTCAACAGTTACAAATTCAAGAGGGAAAACCCTCTGGACTAATGTCGGGTCTTTTGAGAAACCAAACATATCAACCTGTTCTACAAAGAACGTCGCTTTTCGATCGTATGCGTTACACAAGGCCAAAAATTGTCGTACTAGAAAATAGAAGCGGCTCGCCTAAGTGACGTACTGTCCCGTTTTCTGTTTCGGGTCCTCTGGTAGGTTAGGAGAGGACACTTTAAATTGACCGTTTTCTTGACGATGAGAAACCTTAGGAGGACGGGCTGCATATAATTACATATATATACATATCATATATATACATATATAGTGTGCCTTACAACAGCATACCACATCCACCAGATAGTGTGATATTGCAATTGCCAGAGTTAGATCGATGGCATGTGGCTGCAAGTATTGCATCTCCCAACAGAGGGGGGTAGAAATAGCCTAAGCTACTCTATCCCTTTGAGCTGTATTTCTTGCTTATCTCAATAAACATACTTGAACTTGAACTTGAATCTCCCAAGAGAGTACTCCAGTTGTAAACTGTGTGTGAACACAGTTTATAGCTGGCTAGTGAGTGAGTTTATAGTTAGGGCACTGACTACTTGTCTGAATACTCTGTTATCAATGATTTATCCCAAATGCCATGAGATACTTTGGTCTTTGTAATTGTTTAATTCAGTCACGAATGTTTGAAAGAGTCTCATTATAGCTTATCTCTAGTTTGGTAGTACAAGCTAGAGGACTATATACTCACACCATGTTATTTATTGAATCATATATAAAACGAGATAATTCCTTGTTAACTTTACACCACCGCCCACGGGAATGGTATGGGGTGCATAATAAAGAAAGAAATTTGAAATTGAACGTACATATGTAACAGTGACTCAGAATAACGTAATATACCACATTTAACAGAATTCACATAACTTCATCAGTTTAAAGATAACTTTATATTAATGAAGTTGCATCTCTACATTGTAATATACTGAGTTAATAGCGCAAGGTGGGACAGTAAGGTGAGAAAATATGAGGTTTCATAAGCGTATGGGTTAAAAAGCATGGAACCGCAAGTGGCAAAATACTGTTCCAATTCAAATTCCAGCTTTATATAATTATCAGGACCAATGGAAGTGGGGTGGGGAATTGATATTTTTGTCAAGCTGCTAACGTCCAGTCCTTATCGAGAGCACTATAATGTGCTTGAGCTTAATAGTGATAGGATTAAGTAATAAATAAATGGGAAAAACGTACCTCGGTATCAATAATATCCTGTAAACAGGGCAAGAAAAACTACTCTATTTTTCGTATTTCCCGACTATCATGTAGGTGCTGTACCTAATGGGTAATCCGGTACTGTACATAATAGGTAATCAAGCACTGTTCGCGGGTAAATTGAGGTGTAAAGTAATGGAGAACAGTTTTTAGTTTAGTTCATTTATTATGCACCCCATACCCATCTTGTGGGCGATAGTAGAAAGGGTTACAGAGGCACATAATGGGCTCAGGGACTGAACTCCACAATTCATTTAGGTAAGCAAATTACAATCTTGATGAGCTAGTTACAAAATGCAATATAACTCGTCAAATCAACAATGGGGAAGACACGGGAGACATCTCCTGTCACGCAGGGTGCAGTCGCACCTCCATAGATCTCCAGTATCAGCTATTGATATTGGTAATGGTTCAAAAGGGCCACCACTTACGGGCTATTCATGCCCGTGCCATCTTTTGGGTGGCTTAATCTTCACCAATAGGGAAGAGTTCGACAATTGTGGAGGGTGGTGTACGAGGGTGGCGGGGGCCGGCCGTGACGTCGCCTCTGACAACAGCTGGCAGCAGCAGCAGCAGCAGAGAAGTGTCGAGTCACACCGCCCGCCGCCGCCTTACTCTTCACTCTCTACTCGTCCAGGTCGGGGCCAATAGAGCCAACATGTCGACGGCACTGTTTGGAGGAAGTGCTCGTTCATCTAGCAAGAACCTGGTTGAGTTTAGGGTGAGTATGGTGAAAGGTGGAGGGAGATGTTTGGCAGAGGCAGGTTGAGCCGGACCACCATCATCCCTGCCACTATCTTAAGAGTCACGCTGCTAAGGTAAAGCCCAATTGCTATTGAAAATTTCATGTCTGTAATGAATTAAACTTACATAATTGAAACGATTATAGGTATCCATCTGACCGCTGGCCAGGTAGCCTTTAGAAATTGTTTCGTAGATCCAAAGTGGGTCATAAGGCCTTGGCCACAACTCCTCCTGACCAGTTACTATATTATGTACTCGGTATATGTCCTGTGATAGTGGAAAGGGTCTTAAAGATAAACTTGGCTCACGACGTCCAAAATTTTGTCAGCTAAAGTTACGTGATTAATTAGTTTAACCCCTTGCCCCTAACGCTGTGCGTACTAGTGGCTTTAGGTATTGTATGTACTACCTCTTATCTTTAAATCTAACAGAATGTACTGTAACTATGTATGTACTGTTCCTAAATAAATTATTATTATTATGATGGGTTTTGCCTTGGCGTGAGGCTGGTGTGGCTTGCTACTGACCTCACGATGTCATGCATGTGAGGAAATATAAGTTAGCGGTCATGTTTGGGTCATCGGACTTCAGTACCAATTCCTCGGTGCTCGTGGTTCACTGGTAAAGCACTCGCCCGGTGTTTCGAGAGCGCTTTGGACTGGGTTCGTATTCTGGCCGGGGAGGATTGACTGGGTGGCAATCCTTAACTGTAGGCTCTCTAAACCCAGCAAATGACCGAGTTGTTAAGTGATTTGGGGGGTCGTATTCGGGGGGGAAAATGTTGATTATAAAGTTCAGGCTGAAACACTGCATGTGCTAGTGGCTTTATACCAATGTAAGAACTCTTGTATATTTATACAAGAGGTATTGTAGGCTTTAGGTATTGTATGTACTATCTTTAAATCTAACATTATGTATCTTTACCTGAATACAAAATCTAAATATATAATTAAATAATAGAAAATCAAATCAATGTTTATTCAAAACAATGTGTACAATTGTAGGGACAGGAGTTACACAATGTATGAAGCTACTATTACATTAAGCATTTTGGCCGAAATTTCTCCTGAACATCGGAGGAGTGTTATGCGAGGAGACAAAGTCCGAGGAAGGTTTTGGGTGTTGAGCTGATGGAAGAGGGAGAAAGGGACTTTGTACCAGTGTTGGAGAATATTTGATTCTATAGGATTCTTCTGTAGAAAAGGGGGAGCACTGCTTGAGACTAAATGTCCTTTCCTGCACCAGATTGGATTGTACTTTGCCTCACTTGTGTGTGTTCTTTTATAATTTCTGTAGATATGGAAGAATGTATCGATTAGAAAATGGGTAAAATTACTAAAAAATGCAAATAGGGAAAATGAAATAATGTAAGGGAAAAGTGAGTTAGTTGTAATTAAAATCAAAGTTTTGTGTAGAGTTACTGTATTTGGATAGAAAAATCAAATTTTTTACTTGGTGTTCAGTTAGTAGGGCATTTATCATAGAATGAAAAGAAATGTATTTAAATTGTGACAACAATGTTAAATTTTAGAGGAGACGAGTTGTAATAAATGCAAAATAAAAAATAAAAATTCATATTAAAAATGTAATAGGCATAAAAGGTAAGTATTAAAATAATGTATTGGGAATTGCAAGTCACACTGTTACTCACATGTGTCTAGAGTCGTACAGTACCTGTCTATTGGTAGGGTAACCTTAATATTTTTGTGATTGCATTATGGCTATTTGTCCAAACATACAGTACTGAATTTATTTCTAATTACTGATGGAAGAATCAGCCAGTCAATTTCTGATGCTAAGTATTCTTGAAGCATTTAGTTGTGTATTATTCCATCTGTCTTGCAGTCAAAGATGCTCTGAATAAAGTGGTTTTTAGCTTGACATATTTGACGAAAGCTCAATTTGTTGTAATCTACAGGCTGGGAAGATGTACACAAAAAGACAGATGGTGTACCCAGACAAGAGGAAGGGTTTGGTGTATCTGTACCAAGCAGATGATTCCCTTATGCATTTCTGTTGGAAGGACCGTGGCACTGGAACAGTTGAAGAGGTAGGACATTTACATCAATTGAAAGGCAAGGCAGTTTTATCTTTAGACTATGTTTGGTAACCATTGTAACCATAGTAGGGCAAAAGTATTCTAGGTGGCTGTCAAACTGCTGAAATAATGCATGGATTTTGACGGACAATCTTGTATTAAAAGTGATGCTTTTGGTAGTTCAGTATAAAATCTGCACGGACAAATCTGACCCAAATTTTATTTGGCAAGCACTTGCATGTATAGATTGTCAAAATCTTAATTATTTTTTTTTTAATGGAAATGTGGTTTGAAAGCATAAATGTTAACCCTCAAACCGCTAGGGGCCCAAATGGAATTCACACCCACAGGCGCAAAAAAAAAAAAATCCAAAAAATTCTTTCGTCTTATAGAATTGTTTATTTTTGTTCCCTGATCACGGAAAAAATAACAAAAAAATCGTAGGTAGCATATTTTAGCCGCAGTAGGGTAGGGAAGTGTGGCAAAAAGGGGCGTTGGCAGAGCCTTCGCCAGACGAGGTCTACTCCGCCCGAGCTGTCAGACGGCAGTTGCCACAAATATATTATTTCCTAATTATTTCAATGTCTCTGATTGATTTTTTCTTAGTTTTTTTGCAGTAATATTATTCCATACAGTGAATTGTGGTATATTTATATTATAAAATGTGTGAACCATCGCTGTACTCAAAATTATGGTGTGCATATAAGTGATTCAATTATCATGTTCATAAAACAATAAACAAATAGTTTTGCTGTTGTTACACTATATACACAGGTTATATATAAGTATCTGCATGTTTTGTTCACCATAACGAACTACTAAGTTGGTCTTGTGAGTCAAAAAGCAACGAGGAGTGGCCGCCACACACCAGCGAGCCACTCACTGCCACGCCCTCCCTCAACACCACCTCACTCACCCTCATTTACCTCCCACAATACTGTTTTTGCATTTATTCACTATACACAGACGTTATATATACGTATTTACATGTTTTGTTCACCATAACTGTACATCTAAGCTTGTATGGTGAGTAAACGCACAAAGACGTAGCTACTCCACAGTCAGCTGATCGGCGGCCACCCTCAAGGCCACACGCACTAATATTTCTCCTCCAACAATATTGGTTGTGGTGTTATTATGCTATATACACACATTATATATAAGTATCTACCTGTTTTATTCACCATACTTGTACAAATAAGCTGGTATGGTGCCCAAAGACCCTTTGTGGTCACAGGTAAACAACACGATAATTCCTGCAGACGACGCTCCTCTCACCAAAATGGCGGCTCCCAACCTACTCCTCTCGCTGTTATCTCACACTATACACACGTTATATGTAAGTATCTACATTTGTGTTCACCATAGCGAACCACTAAGCTGGTATGGTGAGTGCAGTCAATAAATGGTGGCCACACACAGTCAGAAGACAACGCCACAATCCTCCCTCCACAGCCGTACTCCTCCCTCCATCGAGCACAGCGCTAAATATCTCCACAATCAAGCTGTTATCAGAATCCTGGTCAGTTTTATCAAATTCAGGGGGCTTCAGTAATACTATCACTGCTAAATAATAGCAGTATCACATATATTTTGGCATTTGTAGGCGATGCTGTGGTCACAAGCTGAACAGCGGTGCTGTGAGCTCGTGCTGCGTGCGCCAGCCTTGGTGGCTGGCGCAATACTGACGTTCTCACTCTCAAGAATGTTGGGCTGGATTTTTTTTCTAGGTGGGATCTGGCAACTATCAGTCGTGGCTGTACTATAGCTGCCCCTATCCCAGGCGGGGTGTTTAAATTATAGCGCTAGACACGAAATCATATATAAATGATGTGCGCGATTTCGGTTTTGTCATTGATATCATTTATATATGATATGCGCGGTTTAAGGGTTAAAGTAAGCTGTTATTTTTCAGGATCTGATTATTTTCCCCGATGACTGTGAATATAAGCGTGTGTCACAGTGCACCACTGGTTGAGTTTATGTACTCAAGTTTAAATTGTCAAGCAGACGACTCTTCTTTTGGATGCAGGTAAAAAAAAATAGTGTACTTGTATATGACATTGAAATTTTGGTTGTTGATAAATTGTTATAGAAGGGCAAAATGTATTGGTAAATAAAGACTAGTAGTTTTAAAGTAGAAAACTTTTAAGTAGAAATTGTTAAGTACTGTAGTAGGTGTTTAAATTTACAGCAAATGACTCGATATAAATGAAATGTAGCATATCATGAACTTCCACATTATTTGCATACTTTAAGGTTTTGCCTCCATAGGTGATAAGATTGCTGAACTAACCAATGGTAATTATCTAATGTGCTGAGGGCTAGATGGTGCATTGTGAATTGGAGTTTACAATAATGTGCTGGAAGGTAATGCACCATCTATAGCAGATAATAAAACATATATACAGAGATCATTTTGGTAATCATACCCAAACAGTTTATATTACAAATGCAACACTTTTTTGACTTTAGGAGCCCAAGACGGACAAGGATGATGAGCAGTCTCGCAAAGTGAATGAACTACTCGATAATCCACCGGCTCCAGGGTCACAGCGCCCATCTGGGTCAACTGCAAATCCTGCCCTGGGATCGGAAATTACCAATTTAAGGGATTCTGATATCCAAAATCTGTTTGGGAATATTTCACAACAACAGCTGATGCAGATTTTGGGAAGTGGAATGTCCAGTTTGGCAACACTGCTTGGTCCAGGGTTAGTTTATTATATAAATATGTATTAATTGAGACAACCTTGTATAAATATTTCTTTAAATAGTTTAGTAGCAAGTTTGACAAGATTTTAACCAGGAGTAGTAATGAACTTAACAGAGTATTGAAAGAAATTTGGCATGTCATTTTAGTGTAGAATAGTATAAATACTGTAAAACTAAACTCAAATATGGCAGAAATGCTTTCAGAAAGCAAGTAATTGGAGATTTGGGGAGCATTTTCTATTAAGCGTACAGTATTTATTGTAATTTCAAATGATTCGTTTGATTGGTTGAGAAGAGGTTTGGTCTTTCTAGTTTTGGTACAGAATTTGCCGAGTACTATAGAGCTGTATTCATGATGGCAGATATGTTAAAGTAAATAGTGTTGTTTATATAATGTGTTGGGATATATGTTTTCAAATATGTATTTTGTCTGTTGGGCTTGTACTGTTACTTATACTTTTGATCCTCCTTTTTGTTTTTTCATGGAAAAACATCATAAATGTTGAACCCATCTTGAGGAGTATTTTTAGTTGTTAAATCATAATAATTGGTTGACATTTTTATTTTCAAATATTTGCAGTAGGTCTGGCAGTGGTGGGGGTCGAAGCGGTAGTGGAAGTAGCAGCTCAACTTCTGCCACAACAACAGCTTCCACCACTCCAGCTACCACCACCACCCCGACACCTGCACCTACCCCTGCTCAAGGTATAGTAGAACATAAAGATGTAAATGTGTTTGTAAGACACTATAGAAATTAGTCTTAAACTTGAAACTCACATCAGGTTGAATCCTGTTCTAAATGTTGGTACAGCACCGAGAACAGCGATGGCCTGGCATCTTTCAGGGGTCACATTATATTAATGATATAAGTGGTTGGGCCCCCATTCCCTCGCATGTCTTTGTATCCCAGTTCTTGTGCAATAGTTATCCCCTCTGTGTGCTTTACAATATATAGTTATAGTGACTTGGTGTGTCTTCCTATTAATGAGCATATCTTACTGTTGTAAGCAAGTAGAAACATACATGACGTATACAGTGGATAACAACTTGCAAGATTTTTGTAATGTTTAGGTTTTCATGTCTCTTTGGTTTTATATTGTATACTGTTGTTTATCTATAGAAAACCCCTTGGAATTTGATCACCAAGAGATCGAAAACTTTGAGTCTGGTTACACATACCTGAACACTTGAAAAAAAAAATCACTTTACAATTGAAATGGGTGAAGGCACATAATGACATTTTATTACACTATGTGTATTTTAATTAATAGATACAGTATTGTATTCTGTAATTGTTGTTATACAATATTTTAATCCTCAAAGTTTTCATACAATAATGTCAAAGGCCAGTTGTATTGAATTTAATCCAAAATGCCAAAGAATACATCCAAAATGTATGGTTACTAACATTGCAGTTGAGGAAAGTAGCTCAACAGCTACTATTGTTTTTGAGTAGGGCCTTCCTCGGTGAGTAACCAAGCCTGGACCAGGGCTCACCCGGACACTTGCAGACTTTCATCTGCATAGTGACAATGTAAATTTAATCTTTTAATAAACAAATAAGTGACCTTATGCAGACGCGCGTCTGAAAATAGATACACTGCAAGTCTTCATATAGATCAAATTAAAAAGAAGCCAAAGAAGAATGTCATTGTGGAATAGCTGAAGGTTTGTTTAGAATATTTCCAATTGTTGGGTCAATCCCACCAAGGGACAGAATCTTTCATTAGGGGTTTATTATTGTTGTTGAGAAAAGTTAGTTATTTATGTATATAATTTTTCAGATTCTGCTAGAGGTGGGAGCAATAGCCGGGAAAGTAATAGTACCACTCCTTGCAGTGGCAGTATTGTGCCCATTCAGTTGTCAGATTTACAGTATATGCTTTCTGGCATTTCTGTTCCACCGGATGTGTCAGGTTCACCCTGGGTTGCAGGTAAGACAAGTTGCTAGTACTTGTATGAGGGTTGGTTTGGTGAGAAATGACGCAAAGTCTTCAGTTTTGAAAGGAAATTATTTCCTAGCATCAAGGTTCTTTAAGGAGATGGTTTTGAACTGGTAGGGTCAATAGGTATATTAGGAAAGTAGTGTTGTGATTTTATCATAAAATTAGAACTACATTAAGGTGGAAAGATAGGTTGCAAGAAGAACATTGGGATTTTTATACCAGTAGGGCATAGGTCTGGCTCAGATACTGTAGGCAAAAAGATAGTTTTTGAAGTATTGGCTAAAGTTTTATCACACATATTGTAACAAGGTTAAGGGCAAATTTGAGGGAGAGGGGAAATTTACATTATTCAGTATTATCTTTCGTGCTGTACCTTATATTTTCAGTCTTTTTTCCAAACTGAGTAATCTTCAACTATCATTGTACAAAAGCATTTGAAAGATGTATCCCCAATATTGTTTTAAAGTTCTGTCTTGTTATTTTGTAAATACTTTTAAGTTATAATTTTTATAGACATTCCCTGGTATGATTAACAAGGAAATTATCACTTGATGCTTTTCCTCATCTTTAAAAGAGGTGTCATGACCTTTTACAGAAGGTTTTAGTGAGCAATACATATCATAGGCGGTCACACATTTAATTGATACCCATTGTAAGAATTTAGTATTATTCATGACCACTCTGATAAATCTGATAAATGTACCATAAATATAGATTTTTAGTTGTATTTGTAAAGCTTTGTTTTTCCAAAAGTGGATGTGAGTTCGGCCATGACTGCAGAAGCTCTTCAGCCGATCTTGACCAATGAAGATTTTGTGAATCAACTTTGCCCTTATCTTCCTGCAACGTCTGATGAGTTACCTCCTACTGAACAACTCCGAGGAACGGTCACTTCTCCTCAGTTCCAGCAGGTACAGTATGCATGTCTGGGTTTAATGTGTAGTATGTATATTAATACAGAGACACCTCAGTTTATGAATGCCCTTCTTTACGAACTTTTTTGGTTACGAGCCCAATTTCTTTGTGAAATCCGAATTGGATAACAAACTTTGCCTCGGGTAACGAAGTTTGTTGATACGCGTATACCCGACCTAACGCGTGGTGGCACAGCCACTGCGCCTCGGTTTACCAGTGCCTCCCGTCTAGTGACAATCATGCTTGAATTCTTTGTAAAGAATTTCAGTATTTTTTGAGTTTTTGAACATAAGTTATTATATATCTTGCCATGGGTCCCAAGAAAGTCGGTGGTAAGGTTGAACTTAAGAAAATAGTTGAGTTGAGACAGTAGAGGATGTCCCTTCCTCATTAAGAAAATGTGTGATGTATGGGAAGAACTGCAAAGTTTTGTTGAAAAAACTCGCTCAGATAAAGCTGTAACAGGCCATTGCATTGACCTTTTAATGACAATGCAATGTCTCACTACAGACAAGTGTTAAAATATTGGGAAAAACAAGTGTCTTTAGACAGTTTCTTAGCAAGACAAGCACGCAGTGAGCCACAGCCAGGTCCTAGTGGTACAGTACTCTTACAAAACAGAGTACCTTAGAGAAGTCATCACTTCCTGATGTTATAGTGGAAAGGGACTCTTTCCCCCCCCCCCCTCTAAACAGGAACACCTCTCTTCCTCCCTCCTCCCCTCCCCCTTCTTCATCTTCCATATGCCAACAAGAGTCATCAGTAAAGGTAAGCAATACCGTGTACATACAGTACTCTAGTACTCAAGATTTGGGTGAATTAAGTATAAAATTGACTTTGAAGTTAATATTGGGTGTGTGGAATGGATTAATTAAATTTACATTATTTCTTATGGGGAATTTGCTTCGGTTTTCAAATTTTCGCCTTACGAATCGTCTCTGGGAACGGATTAAACTCTTAAATGGAGGTACCACTGTAATTGTATTATATATAGTTAATATTATGTACTGAAGGGCACCTAGCATCTTCAATTAATGGATATACAGTACATAATTTGTATTCCCATGCATATACAGTACTCGTGTATGCATGTACATGCCCGTAATTTATGTGGCTTGAGGCAACTTTCTTGGCAAGATCAAACTTCGTAAGGTCATTGTTGTTCGTGAGCCACGGACGTAAAACAAACCTTGATGGTTTGTTTTACCTAAAGAATTTATATAATGCCCTTCCACTTTGTATATGTAACTGCAGCAAAGGACTATAATATAACTATCTTGAATATACCAAGGCTGGGCTTGGACTAGAAGAAATCCCGAAACTCTCTGCAGGTACATGTTTGGTGGTGGTCGTGGCAGGTTGGTTTTTGACACCAAAATGCAAATGCACAGTTAAATGCTTTCAATACTTGTACGTAGTGTGAGTTTGCCTTAGGGGTAAATTTTGTTTACATACCGGTTGGACAGTACAAAAAATAAATGTGCAGTTCAAGGGTTAAGATACATTATCTTCATGTACTTGGTTTTATCAGAGTACATCAGGTGCTAAATGTCTACTCTTTCAAGTTGCCAATAATGCTAAATGAAAGGAAGCATGTATAACATGAAAGTACTGTAGTAGAAAGACGTACTAAAGTAATGATAATAAATATGTAGTATGGTTATTTTATCACCAAGCTGACATGGTCAACAAAGATAACCTGGTGGTGAACACACACAGGTCCATCTAAGAAGTGTTTGCAAGGTGCCAAGAATACAGTGTTCTGTAATTGGATATCAAAGGGTGCTAAGGTGAAATAATTATCATGTTGACTTGTACAATACATTGTTCTAGAGTTGACGTACATGTTAGTGACTTAAGGATGTGTGGAATGTTATTTACATTTGCAAATATTGTATAATTTTGATGTATACCTGAAAATGAGTAATAACTACAGAATGTTAGTTTAAATTTAATCAATATTTTTCCAAAAGGGCTGAATGTTGTGTTATTGAAGGGAGTCGTCACATTTTTAAGAGTTTGATCATTCATTTTTCCCAACTTCACTGTGAAATTGATGTGTTACCATTTGGTATGATGGACAACTAGGAGAACCAGTGTATAGTGTGTTTCCATCAATAGATTGGTTCTCATTTAGAGTATTTATGAGACTGCAGCTCTTAAGAGTTTGTCAAAGGTGGGACCATGAGTGAATGGAGCTATTTGACTTTCCCCATGGGGGAAAATTGTAGTTTTAACACACTATTTTCTGTGATATCTTAAGCTTCTTCCATTGAACACTTTAGGAGATAATCAGAATATGCATTTTCATATGAAACATTTTTTTGAGGGATCCATGATTGGCAGGTTCAAAGTTGGAAGGTTTCACTCTAAAGGTCATTATTGTTCATATAAAAGCAAGTACAGTTTGTACTGTATTAAGTTGTTAATGGTATTTTCAGGCTGTGAGCTTGTTCAGCAGTGCCCTTCAGTCTGGGCAGTTAGGCCGTGTCATTAACCAGTTTGGTCTTGGAGAGGATGCTGTTTTGGCTGCCTCGTCATGTGATATGGAAGCATTTATTAAGGTTGGTTGCATACATTGTGTTCACTATGCGGTGGCCAATACCTCTTACTAAGACTGTTCCTCTAAATATGTATATAATGTCTTGAGAAAATATAAGTAGAACAATATTTTATTTTGGGCTTGGACATTTACAAAGGTGTGTTTAGAAGCCAATGTTGTTTATAAGCATTTTAATTGTTTAAAATATAACGGAAAAATTTGAGTCATTAGTATGAAAACTTTATATGGGAGAAGACTTTTAATGAGAATTTACAGTTTAAAAGGAAAACTGTGAAGGTGGATTTTCTGTTGGGGGAAGGAGGGGGGGGGACATTTTTTGTTAAACATAAAGCACTACTATCCTCGGATTTAGTAGTTGTCACCACGTGGGGTAGTAATGTAGAGCGGACACGTGTAGTCAGTACGGTTCGCAGGAATTGTATGTGCTAGTTTCGTTGAAAAGTTAGCATTTTATTTGTCTGAACCTCTATATAGATACCATCTTCTTTGCATGTCTCGGTATTTACTGAGTCTGTATAACCAGGTCTGGGAGTCGTCATCGGTCCGTGAGGACTAGTTTGGTGCCGTTATACTCCCTATTTGGAAACCGGGGTCTCTCGGGACACCCCTTCCCTAAGAACTTCCGTTCTATTGCCCTCACATGTTGTCTGCAAACTAATTGAATGAATAGTCAGTGATCGTCTGGTGTGGTTCTTGAAACACTTTCAGCAACTTTCCCCCTTCTCAATTTGGTTTTCGCAAGTGCCGCAGCACGACTGATGTCCTGGTGAACTTGAGGTCTATATTTGTACTGCTTTTGCTGCAAAGACCTCTGTTGTTGCTGTCCTTTTTGACCTGGGAAAAGGCTTATGACACCACCTGGAGATACCATATTGTTTCCCAACTTCGTTCTTTTGGCCTTCGTGGTAATCTCTCTCTCTCCCTCCAAAGCTTCCTCTCTCTTGTCGTTCCTTTAGAGTGAGGTTTGGTGCCACTCTCTCTCTGCCTCTTTTTGGGAATACGAAGTTGTATCCCAAAGTAAATTAGTATTCTAAGCACTATTCTTTTTCTTGTTGCCCTCAATGGTCTTTCCTCTCTACCTTCTGGGGTCTTCTCTGCTCTGTATGTCAATGATCTTACCCTCTGCTGTCAAGGTGATGATTCACCCCTCCTTCACCGGCGGCTTCAACTTGCGATTGATGACATGTCGTCTTTGGACACCAATCATGGCTTAAAGTTTTCTGCAACTAAGACTTGTGCTATGACTTACTTGGAAGCGTGTCGTTCTTCGTCCTTCTTCGTCGCTTTATGGTCATTCCCTTGTGTACAAAGATTCCGCTAAGGTTTTGTGGTTAATTTTTGACACTCGTTTGTCTTGGTCACCCCATATCTCTTACCTCCGAGTTGAATGCTCTAAGGCCCTTAACCTACTTGAGGTTTTGTCCCATACTTTTTGGGAAGCGGATAGGCGCACGTTCCTCTTTACATTGCTGTCTTGTACTGTCTTAAACTCGATTATGGTTACCCTGCTTGTTTGTCTGCTTCTCGTCATACTCTTTGCCGTCTTGATGCTTTGCACCATAGTGGGTTGCGCCTTGGCTCTGGTGCCTTTCGTTTTACTCCTACTCTCGGCTTGTATGTTGACACTGGCTTCCTTTCTCTCCAGGACCGCCGTGATTGCTACTGTCTTCGCTACCTTGCGCAGTGCTTACAATACCCTCACTCTTGCCTATGTCGTGTTTTGACTTTTACCCCTCCTGTAGCTCCTGTCCCCCTTCACCCACCTCCCTCTTTCTGTTCGGTTATCTCGCCTGCAAAATTCTCTTTCGGTTAGTATTACCAATATTTCTCCTAGTGTTCCATCCTTGCCCCCCCGCGGAGGGTCTCTCTTCGTAAATCTGTGACCCACATTACTAAAGCTTTTACCCCTCCTACAGTTCTGAAATGGCTTTTCCTTGAACACTTCTTCCCACTCCCGCTCCAATTCCATCCTTACTGATGGGTCTTAAGTTTGCAGACGGTGTAGGCCATCACATAACTGTTGTTATTTCCTGACCACACTATATATGTCGCCTGCCTCTGGAGACTTAGCATCTTCACGGCAGAACTTTATGCCATTCTCTATGCCCTGCTTTCTGACTGTCCCTTGCAGTCACTTGTCCCTCGATAGAATTCTTGGTGAATGGGATACATTTGATGTCGTTTGCCTTATGCGTTTCTGTTCTCATATTGGCATCCTTGGTGATATTTAGCGCCCTCTGATTATTCCGCACATTTGATGGTGGTACATAGCCTTCCCGGTTTGGTGCCTTCTTTCGATAATCTTTTGAGAATTACTTACTCTATATAGATGCACATCAAACTGTAGGTTGTATCTTACCTGATATCATAGGTTACTGTGATATCACTGGGAAGGATGTTAATTGAGGTCATGGTGACCTGACCACATGCTGCAAGGATATTTGCAACTATTTGGTTAGTACCGACAAACTAAATGCTGGCGTATCGCCCACACTATGCAATAGAATACAGTAATAAGCTTTTGTCATCTCGTCACATAACTAGACATTTGATACTTTGCCTCATAGTTGTGAATTGCCAATATGGATACATACTCTTGACTGTGAAATATTTTTGATGATAAACAGAACCGATTATTTGAATGTTTAATTAATGACCAAGTGTTTGGACATGTATCCCTAGCTTTAAAATTAGATTTAAAAACCAATAGGATCTTGATAGTGTCTAGTTGTCGATTTAGTGTAGTTCATCGCCTGTAAATACAACTAGGACAGTAGAGCATACATGATATTTGGTATTGTATTTGGACTGTCAATAAAACAGTCATGGTACTATTTAATCAATCATCATTCATAGATTTTATTTCTTACTTTCAGGCCTTGGGAAAGAAGAAAGGTAAAGAGGAAGGCAGTAAAAAGGAAGAAGAGAAGGATGTTTCTGATAAAACAAAGGATCAAGATAAGGATGACGATGATGCCATGTCTGTTGACTAACTGGTTCCCATGGATATGTTTGCCTTAAATTTTATATCTTGTTTTACCATTGGCTACTTATGCATAGATTTGTAAAGGGACCTATGAGCTCACTGTGGAATTGCATGTCAAAGGTATTCCTTTAATATTTATCATTTAGGAGATAGTGAAGATATGTGCCATTATTACAGGAGTGTACTGTCAGCATCACATTTTCATTATTGTATTAGTTGATTTGTAATGTACAAGTTGGGATTTTTGAATGTAGTTTTGATAGTCTGAAGCAGGAGACTTAATAGAACACATTAAATAATATACACAAACATAGTAGTGTTAATAGCCTTTAGTAATCTTCAACAGTTGTGTGCACAGTAATAAGTGAGTGATCCCTCACTAGCTCTAGTTGCCCTTGGGAGGTGGTGATCTTTGGGGGTTTAAATACCCCGAAATTACCATCTCTTAAGGGTCTTGAGTTGTGGTGCATTGAGTTAAAGGCGTACCAGTTATGCCAGTTGCTGTAAGGCATCTGTGCTGGCTAGGGTTCGAATCTCCTGGTGGGAAAGTGTTCTAAGAGATCTATATATATAATACATATATATAATATATATAATATATATCTGAAAACTCTCATCCCAGAAGTGATTTGAACCCATACTGCCAGGAGCAAGGCAACTGGTATGTACAGGACGCCTTAATCCACTTGACCATCACCACCGGACATAAGGAAGTGATAGTCGAAGCTATTTGAACCACTTCCCCGCCGGCACTCGGATGGTATTCTTGGGCATAGCATTTTATCAAATCACCTCATTCTTTGGGGCACACCTGAGGAACACAAATGCGAACGAGCCTGAATGGTCCCCAGGACTATATGCAAGTGAAAACTCAGTTGCATATAGTCCTGGGGCCAGGTAACATGTCTTGGGCTGACATTGGGAAGAGGGTCGTGGCTGGACAGTACCTCGTGACTGTTCCTGGACCTAGTCGGGCATGTGTCGCTTTGGGTCGGCGGCTTGGTGATATTTAGCGCCCTCTGATTATCCCGCACATTTGATGGTGCTACATAGCCTTCCCGGTTTGGTGCCTTCTTTTGATAATTACTTATTTGAAGGATTTCTAGTATGATTTCTATGGTAATTTCTAGTAGGATTTGTAGGGGATTTTCTAGTAGGATTTCTTGGGTAATTTCTAATAGGATTTTTAGGGGAATTTCTAATAGGATTTTTTTTAGTAGAAAATCTTCCAGTACAACAATACTGTACTGTATTGTACTTGTACAATAAAGTACAATACTTTGTACTGTACTCTGCATTGTACTTCACTTTAATGTATTGTACTGTACTGGACCTAGATTCAGGAAGCTCCGTGTATTTCTTCGTAAGTGGGTTTGCTACGAAGGTTCCTAAGTGTGCCCTAAGAAGATGCTTAGGTGCAATTCAATAAGGTCCACTTAGGAAGAAATTTGTTGGTTCACCTGCGTGCCGATAGAGGTCACTACTGTGTTTCGTTTGGCCAATCAGAGAGCAGCAACATTCTTCATATTGAAGATTTAGCGCTGGATTATCGGAGCTCTACTGCCTCCTATTTACGTCGAATTTTCTTATAAAAATAGTATATTTCGAAGTAAAACAATGTTTTTTCAACTTCTACAGCCAGCACCGACATTGTAGTAAACAAATATGTTACATTTGTTGTTTACCTACGTAATTCTAAGAGATACTGTGTAGCTGTCCTTGTTGCTCGGAAGATGCGCTGACAATTCTTGTATATATTTACTGAATTTACCCAAGGGCCACTAACTATGTAGTGGCCTCGAAGAGGACAGAAAGCCGGCGGCTTGTTAAAGGGCCCGCCAATTGTCTTAATGATATTTTTGAGCTGGAATTTGGCATTTACGGGTTCAGCGGGTAGGCGGTTCCATGGGTTTATAGCCCTCTTGGTGGAAAAAACATCTGTTTTCAGTCCTACTTGAGAGAACATACTCTCCAACACCATATCTGTGATTGCCCTGTTATCAGTGACTTCATACCAAATGGTATGAGGTATTTTGAGCTCTGTAATTACTTCATACACTCAGGAATATTGGAAGATATTCTTGTGGTGCACCCAGATTTTGCCAGTGGAGGCTAATAGATCAGCATTAAGTATTTTGTTCTCTCCTAACTCCATGTATGACTGGCCATCCTGTGAGGTGATGATGTTGGATGAGCTTGCAGCTGGTTTTTGATCTACACTGTGTGGTCCTTTATACAGAATAGGGAAGCAGCACATTGCTGTGTATACCTAAACAAGTTTAAAAATACATTGTTTGAGAGGAGTCTTGTAGAAACTGGTAAGAGTAATTATAATATAATGTTTCCATGATTCAGTGCTTACCTCTTGTGAAACTTGAGAAGAGTTGTTTAGTCAGAGTTTATTTATTTTTGTATTGAGGCTGGTATTTTCTAAATTGATTCCATGTACAGTAAGTTTAACCATCCTGTGAGATGGGAGTATTAGATAAACTTATAGCTAGTTTTGTATCTACACTGTGTAATATTCCATATAGAATAGGGTAGCAGCACATTGCTGTGTATACCTAATGTTCTTAATAAAAAAAAATCAGTAATAAAGATTTTAAATTATAGTTTGTATTATTACAAATACAGTACTGTATTATCCTTATTAAATCATGTTGACCATGGATCATTAAGATCTCATGTTGATATGTAATAGTCATATTTCTTTTGAACTGCTAATCCATGCTAATCATTCATTAAATTGTGCATTGTCTTAATTTTTCACTTCCTTGGATATACTGTACAGTACAAAAAGATAGGATAAAAATAAACGAGTAATATTTTTTTCATTATATTTTTCATTTAAATAACTGCATCAATATTTGTACAGCTGACAGGATTTGTTTTACCATACAGGTGCATTATTTGTTTAAAAAATATTTGGTTTATTGTTACACAATGGTGCTTCATAGCCTTCCCAGCTTGGTGCCTTCTTTTAATACTTAGTGATTAAAAAATAAATAATAAATACATTTTATTGAGGAAAAGTGCATACAGTTGATTTACAAACATAATGTTGGATTTATAGACAGAGCTAGTACATACAATACCTAAAGGCACTAATAATCATAGCATTTCAGGCAAGGTGTGGGGGAAAAAACACTTAGACTAAAACTTAATAGTAATCGGGATTAGGTATAAATTGTGTTGAAAGAAGGAATAAAAAAAACAAAAAGGGGGGTTAACATAGCATAAATCAGCAATTGCACATGTTGGTGAACAGCGTTGTTTAAAAAATAGCAAGACCTGGGTTGACATTTAGGAGGTAAGTTAGGTTACATGGAGTTAATTAGGCAGTACTTGGTTTAACTCTTAAACTGGTTGAGAGAGGTACAGCCTTTAACATGATTCGGGAGGTCATTCCACATTCTGGGTCCCTTGATTTGTAGAGCACTTCTAGTTTGGTTACACACAGCCAAATTGTGTAACAGGAAGAGGTCTTGGACACAAATTTGTTCCATGCTAAATGTAGAGGAATCAGCTGAGTATTCCTCAAATAAAATAAGTTGCCTCAGCTTATAAGGTAAATAAAATAAGCATTTCTCAAATAAGTAGCTGCGTCACCTCACTGCTACATAGCCTTCCCGGCATGGTGCCTTCTTTTGATAATTACTTGTTCCACACCCAAGTTGTATAACAGGAAGAGGTCTTGGACCCCTACTTCCCTCTCTCTTTTTTTAATAGTCTATATAGTCATAATTATAGCTTTAAGTATTCCATGAATAAAGTTTTTGACATTTTTACCCTTCTTACCTAACATCATTTGTGCAGCATATTTTTATTTTATGTCTCACCCAGATTTAATTTCAAAATAAAACCAAAGTAAATAAATTAGAAATGGGTATGTATAGCTAAGGTACACCCTTACTACTAGGTGAACAGAGGCATTTGGTGATAGTAAATGATCCCATCAGGCGGGGCTCATCACCTTCTCTCATATTTCATGTTCACCAGTGTTTATTTACTTAATAACTAGGGGAATAATATCTTGCTATTATAAAACTAATTCTACTATCATAAAAGACATATTTACTTTAAGTTTCAAGCAGAGAATGCATATATAACTAACAAGAAGGACTCTTCACTAGATTCAAATCTTTTAATCTTTTGTTTATGTTCCAAAATCTTAAAATCTATCCCAGTATTATATAGTAGAGAAAAATTGAGTTATATCCAGTTTACGTAAAGCTACGAGTGGTCGAAACCACACTTAAATCCCGGAATGAACTTACGAAGGTTTTCCACTTAGTGTAGCTACTTGAATACCGACGTAGCCGCCACGAAGGCGCTAAGAAGGAAAACATTCTTAGCTAAGAGGAAAAACCTTCGTAAGTACCTTCCTGAATCCGGCCCATGGTCTGCACTATGCTGTACTATACTGTAGTATACTGTTTTGTAATGTACCGCACCCTGTACTGAAATGTACTGTATTGTATCCTGTGAAGGGTACTGTACTGTATTGTAGGTTAGTGTACTATAATGTTCTGTACTGCAATGTACTGTATTGTACCCTGTATTTTACGGTACTGTATCTAACCTTACCTAGCTTACCCTAGCGTAGTCCAGTCTAGCGTAGGTTACTTAGCTTTGCTTAACATAGCATAATATAGCGTTATTCTCTAAAAAACGACTCATAGGAGTTCAAATGATGGAAGTGTAACGCACAATATCTTTATTAATCCAAATGACTGATGACTTTGCATAAATGTGTAAAACACTATTTGATTGCATGCTAAATATTCGTTATTACTAGTGGTAGTGTGCATCTAAGGCTTAAATCACGTATATAAATATACATTGGTGTTGTTTAGAGAGGGAAATGAACGGTTGGAAAGGTAATAATCCAATAACAATGGTCATTAGTGATACTAGCGTCAGTTGGCATACATTGCCATTGGCAGCAATCTCCTCCCTCCCCATCTCACGTGAAATTTGTGCTTATTACGCCTTGTTATATTCAAGAAACAGTTATTTAAGTAGAAACAATTATAATGGTGATGGCGTTGGTATATTTGAAAGGCAAGTACCGAACTGTGAGTGTACGGTACTGTACTGTTGTGTCCTATAGTGTACTGTTTATGCTCTGTAGTGCATTGTACTGTACTGTTTATCCTCTGTAGTGCATTGTAATGTACTGTTTTGTAGTGCATTGTACCGTACTGTATTATACTGTACTGCATTATACTGTTTTATTCTTTACCATATTGTAGTGTACCATACTGTAGTGTACGGTACTGTACTTTTGTGTAGTATAAAGTACTGTACTGGCATGCCCTGTACGGTTCTGTACTGCACTGTACGGTACTGTACTATACTATGCAATAATGTAGTGTACTGCACTATACAATACTGTGCGGCAGTGTTCAGTAGAGTACAGTACTGTAGTATACTGTACTGTACCATCTACTATACTGTACCGTGTAGTGTACTGTAGTATACGGTACTGTATTGTAATGTATAGTACTGTACTGTATTGTATGGTAGGGAAGTGTACTCTACAGTACTGTAATGTATAGTATTGTACCGTACGGAAGTGTACTGTACGGTAGTGTACTATACTATACTGTACTGTGTTGTACTGTACTTACAGCTTGAATAAGTATTCTTATTATTTAATCATTATAATAATAGTTATTTAAGAATAAGTAATCCAAAGTCATCGTTTGTGAGTGTAAAGTCAAAAATTGTTTTTCATACATTTGGTATATGTATGTTTCTGATACATTGGGTATACATGTGGGTGTATATATTTGAATTTCAATAAATAATTGTCATGAATTACTAGAGTATCCAATTAGGTCGAGCCGACCAATGAGATTAGAGCTTGCGAGAATGTGACGTCAAATGAAAACTCGAAACGTGATTGGCTGTTGAGTCCACTTGGTGGGTGAGGATGAACGGAACGTTATTTTGACCCTAGTATTGGCATAGTTGTGGTGTACAAGTTAGTGTTAGGGCGTGTTGTTACTCTGAGCTGGTACCCCGTTACCCTTTGGGGTCGCTAGGGCTGACACACCCCCTAGCTTACACTCTTTTTGTACACCTTCAAAACGCCAATATATAGGGTCAAAAATAAATATTTTACAGTTGCCGTATATACCCTCTTGGGGGAGGATATATATATATATACGCAGATATTTTAGTCCTGACCCATAATCAGTACTAAAATATATTTCATAAATATGTAGTGAATGTTATTATTTTATTTTCAGAGGTATTGTTAGTCAGTGAGGTAATGTTGTAACGTTGTCATGGGACGAGTGGTGGAGCGATGATTAAAGTGAGTGGCGAGCAGAAGCTGGTGACAGATGTCCTGGTCGGGCTAGATCAGCTACTTGGCAGATATGGAGGTAAGAGTTTTAAGGCAAGTAGTTATTTATGACCTAGTTTAAGTTAGAGGCATGGTAATATTAGGATACCGTCCTAACCTCTTAAATCGTCTTTAGGGGTTCTTTAATCTTTTAAACTTAAAACAGGACGACCACATACTAAATATGTAGTCCGACTGAGCAGGTAGGGAATAGGTCGGCCGAGAGGCCAGCACGCTGGACTTGTGATCCTGGGTTCGATCCCAGGCGCCGGCGAGAAACAATTGGCTGTGTTTTTCACCCTATGCCCCTGTTACCTAGCAGTAAAATAGGTACCTGGGTGTTAGTCAGCTGTCATGGGCTGCTTCCTGGGGGTGGAGGCGTGGTCGAGGACCGGGCCGCGGGGACACTAAAAAGCCCGAAATCATCTGAAGATAAACCTCAAGATAAGGTAATACTATTAACCACTTCAGAGGGTGTCAACCCCACAAGTAACAGCTCCAAAACCCGTTGACTATCCAGGTTCGATGTATGCCTTTAAAATTGGCATTTGAAATGAGCAGCTACATCAAAGTAACTACAGGTTCCAAATAAAGGTATGGTATAGGCATGATTGAATCATTTATTTGTAGCATGAGGTAACTGTTGCCGTGTTGCAGGTAATACGTGAGAGATTGGCAGGACCCCTGAGCTGTGTGGAAGAACACGAGGAGACGCTTCAAGTTCACGGATAGTAAAGACTTGCCAGTAAGTGTGTGAGTAGTCTTGTATAATTTTCGTGGGGATAGGTTGTAGGTTCGGCCACCTTACTACCCTCTAAAGAAGGTGTTAACGTGACATTGAAAAAGAACAAAATTGAGGCGGCCGAGAGTAGTTATAACTTGCACAACATTGAAGTTGAATGTGACAGGAAGGTAGTGTGCACGGTCTGAAAGATTTATTAATGAGGTGGAAATGAAATCGTCAGTGTTATTTTTGGTGATATAAGCATTTGATAATTTAACGTGATCCTTGACAAACTTGAGGGACGTTAACTGTTGAACCGTACCTTACATGTGTTAAAGCCAGTAGTTAATAACAACGTGGTCACTAAGGCAAGTGTATCGGGGCGTAACGCAGTCGTGTATATTGATGTTTGACCCACTCGAGGTGCAGCTAAGTAAATTTACGTAATGGCAATAGGCCGTGGTGGAGGGGATTTACTGCGAATTGTTAGGTGAAAAAAGTAAATCTAAAACAAGGGATGAAGGCAGTAGATTGGCGGCATGCAATAGATAAGTGTCTGTGGGTTGTGGAATAACGTAGTTTGAGGGGGATGGTATGAGGTGGACATTGATGTGCAGAAATAAGTGGCAGTTTGACCACTACTAGAGCCATATCTGGGCCCTCATAGCGAGGGCTTGGCTTTTAAAGGAAGCAGCCTTAACCTGTGAGTCAGTGGTGTAAAAGTGTTGACTGTTATAAAAGTCGATATAAAATTGGTTGATATTGCTGTTGGCCCCCCCCCCCCCAAAGCATTTAATGGCGACTTTATGCACTCTGGTAACCAGACCACTTTAATTTTACGTATGAGAGGGGGACGTAGAAAATCCGTGGCGTTGCTGTCCTCGTAGAGTGACGTAGATATATTTACTTGTAGGTTGAGGTAGAGCTGCTACTAAAAATAAACAAATTGACTTACTCCCATTCAATATTCAATTGGTTAAGTGTTAATGATAGTGGATGAAATAAGCGTGACCTCCTACGAGGAAGAGGTCATAAAATGAAGGTTTATGATTTATTGTAGATACATTGAGGGAATGTTAGAGTAATTTGCACTGCAGATGTGAGGCTCGTGGCAGTATTTGTTAGTGTAGGTGGGTGGCGACGGTACACGGGTGTGTGAAGGCGGTGTGTGTATTGTGTAATGGGGGATAGCGCGTGTTGTATAGTAGTATAGGCATAAGTGAAAACATGTCCGGTTTGTTCATGGGGGAAATGTAAGTGGGTTTTTAAGGTGAAAGTAAATATATGAATTAGGTATTGTATGGAATCAAAAATGTCTATGGGAAAAGTTAGCGAGAAATTGTAGTGGATCATTTACTGTAATGAGAAGAAATATATAAAATAGGGTAAGGTGTGGTATCTGTAGAGTAAATAGAAATGAATCATAAGTGATGTATTATAGTAGATAGCTTCAGGAATGGTAGAATAATCATGGGGAGGGGGTGAGTAGGTTTAGATATAAACTGTTAGGGGAAACCAAATATATAATTAATGTTTGTTTTATAGATTGGCGAGATGATGGTACTGGTCATGGTTGATTGGTAGAGGGAATCAGAGGCAGCGGACTTTGACGTAGACCGGAACCAGAGGCTGTGGTGCAAGAAAGATTAGTGTTGAAGACAAGGATGACGTGACCAACACCGTGAACAACTGTAAGGACTTTGGCCAAGATATGAAGAGGGCACAATAGAGAGAAAGGGGTTCGTGAATGAATAAGGTTTAAAAGATTGTTGCATTTAAATACGAAAACCTAATGTAGTCGTAGTGAGGAGGAAGAATGTGTATGTTTAGTGGCCTTAAGACTTACCTCCTGAACTAGTTTCCCCGATAGACGGGGCCAAATGTCTGTGTGGTGAAAGAATAGCAGAATTGATCGTTGCGTGGTTATATAGTTGAATGTTAACAATGTCGAATGCACTATGGTGTTGTAAGGAGGTTATTATGAGATGTACTGACATGTTAGCAGAGAAAGCATAAATAGCATAGTGTACAGGTGACGCGGAGATGGGTGTGTGACAATAGTAAAATGCGTGCTCCAAAAATGTTGAGGTAAATGAAAATGGGATAAGTGCAAATCTGTAATATATATGAATTGTATGTAATTAGTTAGTATTAAATCATACATTGAAATGTTGTTAATAATTGAGTTAACCTTAAAAGATGAATAGAAAACCACAAGGTAACGTAACCTTGTTGATGACTATCATTGTATTTGTTGTTAATTACAAATAGTAGTAAACGTATAGGTATATAAATAAGACCCATGTCATTAACAAGGTGTCTGGGCAAAACTGCAGAAAGAATAGGCCTTAATCGAATTGAATGGAAAGCCAATCCACTACACCCAAAAGTTTGCTTACAGAAAAGGGGTTGGAACCACAGATAGTTAGCGAGTGCTCCAGCTACACTATGCTGCCTTATGGATAAGGAAATGTAAGGAGACTGTCTTGCTTTTGGCAAAGGAATGCTGCTTAACCTAGAAGCTAAAGTCAAAATGCAAGGAAAAACATTGACCTGAAAGATGGTTGAAAATTGAACTCAGCAGGGAGGAATACTAAGCCCCTTCCTCTTCAAGTGTCATGGAACAAATCATGAAGCTCAAGCTACCAAAAGACAAACATCAGACTGGCAATACAAGGACAGGAAATTGAGTGGGTTACATAATTTCAATACCTAGGAGTCATAATAGACAACCAGTTGAAACTCACTCTAGAAATGTAATATCTGCGGGACCGATGTAAAGGCAGAAACTGCTTTGCTTTCAGTGACCAGTCTTAGAGAGGGTGCATCTCTACCAGTAGTGAAAATGTACTACGTTCAAGCAGTTAGGTGACTCATCGACTATGCTCTTACATACCTCAGTGATAAGCAATTGAAAAAAGGAAGTATGTGGAAATGATGCTGGGAGGACCTATATGGACGGGTAGAGAGAACCTTAGAATGGAAACAGTCACCATTAGAAAACAGGATAGCCAGCATAATAGGAAAAATGACTGGAACAAAGGCCAGACTGTCAATGAAAGAGAGCATACATATATACCAACAGTATAGAACAAGTTCATGGCATGATAATGTTGTAAAGATTTTAGAGGAAATGGACCATTAAAAACAGGGGAAGATGGACCATATGAACACTTTCGACAGGCTCCTCCATTGGAAGAATCGATTGTAATGATAATCATTGAAAGATTACCATTGAAAAAATCAGCATGTGACTCAGAGGGTGAAGGAAGTAATACAAGAAATGGAAACTAGACCTACAACGGCTCACATGTTCACATAAGGATCAGTTGATAAAGAAAAGGTCGTGCTGGGGGCAGCAGTGTACACTACGAACCATGAAGCTTACTGGAGCATGATTAGTGGGTGCTAAACATTGCAAAAAGAATTATATGCCCTGAAGTAGGAAATAACTTAACATGTGACCATTAATACAGACAATATTTGCTGCAGGCATTGTTATCCAGTCAGCACAGGTAATATACAACTCAGAAAATCAACATATATGAAAAGGGCATAATGTAGGTTGTCAATCACGCAAAATTGGATACCAATTTACATTGCCTTTTCAGTACCATCTATGCCAGACTAGCAAGAACTGCCACTGCTCTACAGGTTGAAATACATCCATGTTTCTCACATAATGGAGGAAATGAAATGAATATATCCCAACTGTCTGCAAAGTAGCGGACGGAAGATGCACTGCGATATGGTACGAACAAGCCACTGGTTACTCATGTTTGAAGCGTGGCAAAAAGATATCCAGAGACATCGCAATAGTTAGTGTCAAATAAATACTATTGAATGTAGTAATCACTATTAAATAGTATTCAACATTGAATACTAATCAATACTGAATAGAATAGTATTGATTAGTATTAAATAATGAATACTATTCAATATAAATCAATACTTTTCTCTTCATTATTGAATATTATTCAATAGTATTCAATATTGAATATATTCATATTGATATATTCAATATTGAATACTATTCAATATTGAATATTATTCAATATTGAATAGTATTCAATATTGAATAGTATTCAATATTGAATAGTATTCAATATTGAATAGTATTCAATATTGAATAGTATTCAATATTGAATAGTATTCAATATTGAATAGTATTCAATATTGAATAGTATTCAATATTGAATAGTATTCATATTGAATAGTATTCAATATTGAATAGTATTCAATATTGAATAGTATTCAATATTGAATAGTATTCAATATTGAATAGTATTCAATATTGAATAGTATTCAATAGTATTAATCATATTGAATAGTATTCAATATTAATCAATATTGAATAGTATTCAATATGAATAGTATTCAATATTGAATAGTCAATATTGAATATATTCAATATTGAATAGTATTCAATATGAATAGTATTCAATATTGAATAGTATTCAATATTGAATATATTCAATTGAAGTATTCAATATTGAATAGTATTCAATATTGAATATATTCATATTGAATAGTATTCAATATTGATAGTATTCAATATTGAATAGTATTCAATATTGAATAGTATTCAATATTGAATATATTCAATATTGAATAGTATTCAATATTGAATAGTATTCAATATTGAATAGTATTCAATATTGAATAGTATTCAATATTGAATAGTATTCAATATTGAATAGTATTCAATATTGAATAGTATTCAATATTGAATAGTATTCAATTTGAATACTATTCAATATTGAATACTATTCAATATTGAATAGTATCATATTGAATAGTATTCAATATTGAATAGTATTCAATTTGAATAGTATTCAATATTGAATAGTATTCAATATTGAATAGTATTCAATATGAATAGTATTCAATATTGAATAGTATTCAATATTGAATGTATTCAATATTGAATAGTATTCAATATTGAATAGTATTCAATATTGAATAGTATTCAATTGATAATAGTATTCAATATTGAATAGTATTCAATATTGAATAGTATTCAATATTGACTAGTTCAATATTGAATAGTATTCAATATTGAATAGTATTCAATATTGAACTATTCAATATTGAATACTATTCAATATTGAATAGTATTCAATATTGAATAGTATTCAATATGAT
>WNGS01159612.1:3867470-3886203 GCA_020271785.1 Procambarus virginalis
AAAAAAACGACTCATAGGAGTTGAAATGATCGAAGTGTAACGCACAATATCTTGATTAATCCAAATGACTGATGAGTTTGCATAAATGTGTAAAACACTATTTAATTGCATGCAATGGGGGTTCCGCGCAGCTGGCCTTCACGGGATTGGGGGTGCTCCGTCGGAACCCCCAAAGTGACAAGCCAAGAATACCAAGCTTTACAATTACCGTAAATGCTCAGGCAACTTTAAATTAGAGATGTCTCTTCAATGTATTTGATTACATTAATTCTACTTCTGTATATTAATTTATGGCTTTCACTAATCTTCATTAGTCACCATAATTAATTCAGCTCTATTTACCTATTTGTTATATTGAGCTATTATGCTTCTTCAGTTAAGGATTATCTAATTTAATCTTTTATGATTGTATTATTAATTAATTATTTATTCACTAATGTTCATTAGTCACCATAATTAATTCAGCTCTATTTACCTATTTGTTATATTGAGCTATTATGCTTCTTCAGTTAAGGATTATCTAATTTAATCTTTTATGATTGTATTATTAATTAATTATTTATTTATTAAATAATTAATTATTATTATTTTAAAATTAAAATAAGTCCCCACTCCGTGAGCGTTTTCTTCCAACCACAGAATCGTTATTACTAGTGGTAGTGTGCATCTATGGCTTAAATCACGTATATAAATATACATTGGTGTTGTTTAGAGAGGGAAATGAGCGGTTGGAAAGGTAATAATCCAATTATAATGGTCATTAGTGATACTAGCGTCAGTTGGCATACATTGCCATTGCAGCAATCTCCTCCCTCCCCATCTCACGTGAAAATTGTGCTTATTACGCCTTGTTATATTCAAGAAACAGTTATTTAAGTAGAAACAATTATAATGGTGATGCCGTTGGTATATTTGAAAGGCAAGTACCGAACTGTGAGTGTACGGTACTGTACTGTTGTGTCGTATAGTGTAGTGTTTATGCTCTGTAGTGCATTGTACTGTACTGTTTTGTAGTGCACTGTACCGTACTGTATTATACTGTACTGCATTATACTGTTTTATTGTGTACCATATTGTAGTGTACCATACTGTACTGTACGGTAGTGTACTTTTGTGTAGTATAAAGTACTGTACTGGCATGCCTTGTACTGCACGGTACTGTACTATACTATGCAATAATGTAGTGTACTGTACTGCACTATACAATACTGTGCGGGAGTGTTCAGTACTGTAGTATAGTGTACTGTACCATGTACTATACTGTACTGTACCGTACTGTAGTATACGGTACTGTATTGTATAGTACTGTACTGTATTGTATCGTAGGGAACTGTACTCTATAGTACTGTAATGTATAGTATTGTACTGTACGGTACTGTACTATACTATAGTGTACTGTGTTGTACTGTACTTAGAGCTTGAATAAGTATTTTTATTATTGAATCATTATAATAATAGTTATTTAATAATAAGTAATCCAAAGTCATCGTTTGTGAGTGTAAAGTCAAACATTGTTTCTCATACATTTGGTGTATGTATGTTTCAGATACATTGGGTATACATTTGGGTGTATATATTTCATTTTCGATAAATAATTGTCATGAATTACTAGAGTATCCAATTAGGTCGAGCCGACCAATGAGAGTAGAGCTTGCGAGAATGTGACGTCAATTGAAAACTCGAAACGTGATTGGCTGTTGAGTCCACTTGGTGGGTGAGGATCAACGGAACGTTATTTTGACCCTAGTATTGGCCTAGTTATGGTGTACAAGTTAGTGTTAGGGCGTGTTGTTACTCTGAGCTGGTACCCCGTTACCCTTTGGGGTCGCTAGGGCTGACACACCCCCTAGCTTACTCTCTTTTTGTACACCTTCAAAACGCCAATATATATAGGGTCAAAAATAAATATTTTACAGTTGCCGTATATACCCTCCTGGGGGAGGATATATATATACGCAGATATTTTAGTCCTGACCCATAATCAGTACTAAAATATATTTCATAAATATGTATTGAATTTTAATATATTTTTTCAGAGCTATTGTTAGTCACTGAGGTAATGTTGGGAAGATGAGGCATCGCGTGACAAGAGCCGACTGGTGATGTAGGAATGTGCAGGAGAGACTAACGTTGTCATGGGACGAGTGGTGGAGCGATGATTCAGCTCTGTGCCGAGCAGAAGCTGGTGACGGATGTCCTGGTTGGGCTAGATCAGCTACTTGGCACATATGGAGGTAAGAGTTTTAAGGCAAGTAGTAATTTTGACCTAGTTTAAGTTAGGCGTGGTAATATTAAGATACCGTAGTAACCTCTTAAATAGTCTTTAAAGAACCCCTAATGTTTTAGTATGTGGTCGTCCAGTTTTAAGTTTAAATGTAGTCCGACTGAGCAGGTAGGGAACCGGTCCAGCAAGCGGACAGGACGCTGGACTTGTGGTCCTGGGTTCGATCCCAGGCGCCGGCGAGAAACCATGGGCAGTGTTTTTCACCCTATGCAGTTACCTAGCAGTAAAATAGGTACCTGGGTGTTAGTCAGCTGCCACGGGTGGCTTCGTGGGGGTGGTGGCGTGGTCGAGGACCGGGGACACTAAAAGCCCCGAAATCCTCTAAAGATAAACCTCAAGATAAGGTAATACTATTAACCACTTCAGAGGGTGTCAACCCCACAAGTAACAGCTCCAAAACCCGTTGACTATCGAGGTTTGATGTATGCCTTTAAAATTGGCATTTGAAATGAGCAGGTACATGAAATTAGTTTACTGAAAGTAACTACAGGTTCCAAATAAAGGTATGGTATAGGCATGATTGAATAATTTTTTCTGTGGGTTGGAAGAAAACGCACCACGTGGGGGCTTAATTTATTATTAATTATATAAATTAATTACTTAACATAATAATTACAAATTAATTATAAAATTATTATATAAATTACTTACAAAGTAATACGAAATTTATCAAAAATTAAAATCATAAATGATTATTAAAGAAGTTCTTGCATGAAGAAGCATAGGCTAATTATAACGACTAAATGGATAAATAAATACTGCCTCATAATGAATAGTGAATGGGCATAATAATTATACAGCAAATAATGGATAGCCGTTATCATGCTAATGTAATTCAATTGCCGTGAAATCTGTAATTAGACTGCGGTAATTCCAGTTCTTGGTATTCTTGGCTTATCACTTTGGGGGTTCCGTCGGAGCACCCCCCATAATTTATATTGGTAGGTATTACCGGCAACAGTTACCGGACGCTGACAGATTGCCAGGACCCCTGGGCTGCGTGGAAGAACACGAGGAGACGCTTCAACTTCACGGATAGTAAAGACTTGCCAGTAAGTGTGTGTAGTCTTAGAATTTTCGTTGGGATAGTTGTAGGTTCGGCCACCTTACTACGGTCTAAAGGAGAGGGTGTTAATGTCACGTTAACAAGTTGCACTACATTGAAGTTGAACGTGCACACTAGCTTCCCGTCACATTCTGAAAGATTGACCATTTTATTTCCAATTCATTAATAAGTGTTATTTTTGGGGATATAATCATTTGATAAGTTTGTCAAGGATGACGTTAAATTGAGTCGTATGTTGCAGGGAGACGTGGGTGCAATAACAAAGTAATAACATTTTATTACTTGGAAACGCTAAATTTAATATACGGGATGAGTAGGCATACAAAAACCATACCTTACATGTGTTAAAGCAAGTAGTTAATAACAATGTGGTCACTAAGGCAAGTGTATCTGGGCCTAACGCAGTCGTGTATATTGAAGCGGCACCCACTCGAGGTCCAGCTACTCGAGGTCCAGCTAAGTAAATTTGCTAATGGCAATAGGCCGTGGTGGACGGGATTTACTGGGAATTGTTTTAGATGTACATTTCTGCACCTAACATAAGGGATGAAGGCAGTAGATTGGCGGCATGCAATAGATAATTGTCTGTGGGTTGTGGAATAACGCAGTTGGAGGGGGGGATGGTATGAGGTGGACATTGATTTGCAGAAATGAGTGTCAGTTTGACCACTACTAGAGCCATATCTGGGCATTGATAGCGAGGGCTTGGCTTAAATGAAAGAGCAGTAACCTGCGAGTCCAGTGGTGTAAGTGTTTTATAAAAGTAAAGTGGAATAAAATTGGTTGATATGGCTGTTGAACCCCCCCCCCCCCTAAAGCATTTAATTGCGATTTAAGTGGTCTGGTGCCTTCATAATTTGACGTATGAGAGGGGGGGGGCGTTGAAAATCCGTGTGGTTGGTGTCCTCGTAGTGACGTAGATATATTTACCTGTAGGTTGTTTGAGGCAGAGCTGGTACTAAAAATAAAGAAATTTACTCCCATTAAATATTCAATTGGTTAAGTGTTAATGATACTTGATGAAATAAGCGTGACCTCATAGGAGGAAGAGGTCATAAAATGAAGATTTAAGAATGAATTATTGTAGATACATTGAGGGAATGTTAGAGTAATTTTCACTGCAGATGTGAGGCTCGTGGGAGTATTTGTTAATGTGTAGGTGGGTGGCGACGGTACACGTGGGGGTGTGAAGGCGGTGTGTGTATTGTGTAATGAGGGATAGCGCGTGTTTATAGTATAGGCAGAAGTGAAAACATGTCCGGTTTGTTCGTCATGGGGAAATGTAAGTGGTTTTTTAACGTTGGGTTGAGCTTCAGGTATTGGTCCACGGGCTGTTGGTTTTGTAGCAGTAAGTACATGGTGTGGAAGAGTTAATTTTGTAGTGTTAATGGAGATTTGTGTACTAGGAAGAGATCTTCTCCCTGGAACATTGCCGATTAATGTGTGGCGATATAGGTCTTACTAGTGGTAGGTAGTTATTGAGCAGTTAATGTTGGGTAGCCAGAACTGTACTAGACGAAATGAGACGGTGAGGGGGGGGGGGGGAGGAGAGGGGTAATTTTGCGCGATGACTAAACGGCAAGAATTAAAATATTTCGTTTAGCAGTGCAATTGTATGTATAGAAAGATCGGTTGAGTGTGGTGGGGGGGGGTTGTCATGGTTGGGCTTTGATATTTTCTAATAAAGTAGCACTCGTCAGAGGTGGAAACATATTTTTGCTATGTATTGTAGTTTTCCCTCATAAAGGGTCTTAGAAAGTTGGTAGAAATATGTGAAAGTAATATGCAAATTGTTAGGTTGAATATAGAAAAAAAAATCGCAATGAAGAAATGTAAGGAATTAGGATTGAAGTGTTCATAGATGGTTGTAGGCCATAATAGGAAATGTTGTCAAGGA
This sequence comes from Procambarus virginalis, assembly GCA_020271785.1. NCBI lineage: Eukaryota > Metazoa > Arthropoda > Malacostraca > Decapoda > Cambaridae > Procambarus > Procambarus virginalis. Next base: position 3,872,718 of record WNGS01159612.1, read on the forward strand.
TAAGTGATGCATATTATGGATTTCCTGGAGGTGAGGCGTGTGGCGAGGTTGGGGGCTGGCCGGAACAGTGATGAAGTATGTAATTGTGGGGAAACCTGCAGGGAGTGGAGACGAGGGCAAGCCACGGTCCAGAGTAAGGAAGAGACGTGACCTTGAGGCGAGTCTGTTTGAAGATGTTCTGTTCCATACAAGGTAGGTACGAAAGTGTTATATATTGTTGTAAATGTTAATTGTAGTGCAGAGTCGTTGAGCATATAGTTTGATGGTTATAGATATGCAGTTGGTTTAATTATATATACATACTCCACTTTAATAAGTAATGTAAAANTGTGTAGGCCACTGTGGGCGTCGATGTCTAATGGAGGAGTCTGCCTCACCAACATGTCTGCACCTGTCCCCCAGGATACGTCGGTGACCATTGCCAACACGGGAAGTTTCTCTCTTGCAGTAGTCACACTAATATTCTTTTTTAATGCTCGCCATGAGTGGAAATAGCTTCCTGTTTTTCCCTAGTACTCATCATTTTTTGCAGTACGCATTGTTTAAAATTTAAAATTTAAATTACAGTGGGTTTTGTAACAATCTTGGTGTGGTACATAGTACTCTATATTCTTTCAATGCCATTAACATGCATAGCATGTTATGTAATGTAATGTAATAATGCATAGCATTTTGAGCAAGTCTTAGGATAACAAAGTAGTTAAGGTATACAGTACATCAAGATTTTGATGCGATTTGAAAGTTACAAGAGATACTATAGTCAATCTTAAAGTACAGTATTATAGAATTAAGAGATTTGAAAGTTTATAGAAAATAATCAATTTAAAAGAAAATGATTGAACATATTATAATTAACAAGTAGACAGGTACTTGCTCTTTAAATTTAGGTAATGATGTATGCTCTTCAGAGACTTCTGTCTTATGCAAAGGGGTAAAAAAATTTACAATGTGGATAAGTAATTTATAATGCAATATAAATTTGCCTGATGTGTGTGTGGATGAGAATGAAAGCGTGTGTGGATGAGAGGAAGTGAAGTAGCAAGCTCTTGTTTGTTTATAAATAAGTGTGGGAAGATGGGCTGATTTCACCAGAACTTATTAGGAAAGAAATGACATTGGATACATACTCCTAGCACAGAATGAAAGCCCCCCCCCCCCCCCAAAAAAAAGGATATGATGTATACTTCTAGCACAGAATGACAAACAAAAGAAAAGTACAGTAGTTGCAAAACTATGATGATTAAGCTGAACATAATCAATTGCATCCAAGGTGACTTCCATTTTGGCATTGTCAGAGCTGATGGTTCAAACAGATTTTGTTACTGGACAAATAAAGTGTCATGAGGAAATCAGGGGTTTATAGTTATCTTTTATGGGTTAGTAGAAAAGAACTTTCCCTGCCTAACAATGTGGAAATTGCACAGAACACAGATAACCTCGTGTGGAAAAGTTAAATTATTTTGCACAATTTATCTAATTGGCCACTGTCTCAAGTGGTAATAGCAGGGACGTGAAACCAGGGCTTGCATACCAAAACTTGAGCAGGTCTAGTAGGCAGGATTTTCTTTTCATGAAATCATGTAGTGATAATTTGACAAGGTTGTACAGTAGTGTACTCTGTGGATGATTTCTTCATTCAGGATTTTTTGGATGCTTACATTTAGATTAGATATGTCTGCATATTTCATACGCTCATATGCAGGAGGAACCCTTGTAGAGAAGAGGGACCCCCCTCATAGGGGTTGAGGGGACCCTCGTAGGGGAGAGGGGGACCCTCGTAAGGGAGAGGGGACCCTCGTAGGGGAGAGGGGGATCCTCGTAGGGGAGAGGGGACCCTAGTAGGAAGAAGGAACCCTCGTAAGGGAGAGGGGACCCTCGTAAGGGAGAGGGGATCCTCGTAGGGGAGAGGGGACCCTCGTAGGGGAGAGGGACCCTCGTAGGGGAGAGGGAACCCTCGTAAGGGAGAGGAACCCTCGTAGGGAAAGAGGACCCCTAGTAGGGGAGAGAGGACCCTTGTAGGGACCCTCGTAAGAGAGGGAACCCTCGTAAGGGACCCTCGTAGGGAGAGGGACCCTCGTAGGGGAGAGGGACCTTTGTAGGGGACCCTTGTAGGTGAGAGGGACCCTTGTAGTGACAGGGCCCTTGTAGGGGAGAGGGGACCCTCGTAGGGGAGAGGGGACCCTCGTAGGGGAGAGGGGAGCCCTCGTAGGGGAGAGGGGACCCCTCGTAGGGGAGAGGGAACCCTTGTAGGGAAGGGGGGACCCTCGTAGGGAAGAGGGGACCCTCGTAGGGGAGAGGGGGACTCTTGTAGGGGAGAGGGGGACCCTCGTAGGGGAGAGGAGACTCTCGTAGGGGAGAGGGGGACTCTCGTAGGGGACCCTTGTAGGGGAGAGGGGACCCTCGTAGGAAAGAGGGGACCCTTGTAGGGGAGAGGGAGACCCTCATAGGGGAGAGTGACCCTCCTAGGGGAGAGGGGACCATTGCTGGGAACGGAGTCTTAAAACACATTATGGGACCTTGTCCTTCTCACCACAAACAGCCCTGTGTGTTGCATCATGTCTTAATGGCGGAACCTGCGATGCACCGTACAAGTGTCGCTGTGTTACGGTTATGTTGGTGCCCGCTGCGAGACTCGTGAGTCTTTCAGTAACAATTGAATGTTTTTTCTTATGTTCTGGATAGCAAGGCTGTGAATACGACACATCTTGTTATTGATGTTTTTCTGCAATAATGCTGTTTGCTATACCAATGCTTGCTGCTGTATTCGCAGTGTAAATTAAGCTTCAGCTTTGTCTTTCATAAATAGATTTCCCATTTTTATTTACTTCTACAGTATTTGATATTAGGTAAATATATTATTCTGTGAACTTTAATTATTATAATAAGCAATGAATACTATATTCAGTACATTAATTACAATACAAATTTTTTTTAATGGTGCTTGAAGTTAATAGAGCAGGACAATTCCAAAGTCTCTCGGTAAGCTATTTCTGTACAAGCTATAACGTAGAATACATAACATATAAACTACAGTATTTACATTGAAAAAGTATAATCACTTCCTGTTGCACCTTTCTAATAGACATAGAATACAAGGTATGAAGCTTCAAGAAATGTCCATTAAATTTATTTTAGTAGATGATAATCAATTTTTTACCAACAATCTATAATAATTCTGGGAGTTTGCAGTTCTGGACTGCTTGTTCTTTCAAAAAATTCATAAGTGCTCGAACATTATGTAGTAAATGAGAATACTTTGGCAAATTCAAAAATAATTACAAAAATCAATTCTAGAGCAGAAAGATTTGACAGAAATTCTCTCTAAAATTTAAGCTCATTCTCAAAGTGATAAAGATATATAAGATACAGAGTATTTGCATATAAATTCTGCATTGGTAATTTGAAAAACATGTACAGTACATGGAAAAACTAAACAATCATGGTTTCTCAATAATTTATTAAGTTTAAATGGAGATATACGACAGTATTTACTTGCCAACACCATTTTCTTTCTCTCCAAGTTAAAACATTATTCATGAGTGCTAACTTTCTAGGGCCGTGCTTTCTCCAGTGATAATACTAAGTAATCCTACTAATTTATGTAGCAAGAGCCCAATGTCTTATCCTCTTCATATATTCAGCCTTCTCTCATCATGTCACCCTCTCACATGGAGTAAACCAAACTGTATATCTGTATTCTATTCTTTATACTAAAACTACTTATTTCTTCATCTTTGCAGTTCATTCTAACTTATTAATTATAGGCTCCCAGTCTCATGCCCTCGACAATATTGTCTTTATTTACCTTTTCATTCCCTGATTATTCGTCCTAATGACTACCTTTTGGCACTAATAATCGGCTGCCTGCCTTAACCCGCACTGCTCCCCAACAGCACTTTGCCCGCTGCCCTGCCTGCACGGCGGTGTCTGTACTGGACCACATCGCTGCACCTGCCTCCCTGGATATGCTGGGGCCCGCTGCCAGACTCGTGAGTCACCATTTCTACAATCATGGCATTCCCCATTAGTCTATGAGCTGGGCCAGATATTACCAAATGCAGAAACTTAAAAACCACTAAACTATTTTTTTCAGCTAGCCTGATGTCTTGACTCTCTGGAATCATATGATGGACATCTTGGATTCCCAACTAAGCATAATCTTTATAATTGACCTCTATTCCCCCACCAAATCTGACATACAGTGTTTTAGAAACAGATCTCTGCTAAATGAATGGTGTAGTGCTCAGCATATTTACTTTAGAGAAGACTTGAGTCATCTTATTCGTGAAGAATACCTCACCACTGTGGTATTCAGTTCTTCCATCTGATAGTCAATTTCCAAATTTTGCTCCCTGATTCTTGGACTACCTCAACAGTCTATTTACCTGTCTGATTTGTTTAATTATTTTAAGCAAGCCTCAGTGATTTATCCTAAATGTATTTGCCCCTAACAGCAGAATGAAGAGATTCAGGCACGTTTCCTTACACCTAATGTATTTGTTGACCTGGCAGTAAATACATACCCAGGAATTAACGGACTGTTCTAGGTTACAACCTGAGGAAGGTCAGTCGTTGCCCTAAGGTGACTTGGACAAGCTTAACAGGCTTCCTGTACCAGAAAATATGAGACCAAAACTTTAGAATTTCATTGTGTTTCATTCTCAGGTGTTCTTTTGTTCTAACTAAAGTCATCTTGCCTTAGCCTAGCTGTTATGGCATAATACCTCCTTGTAGGCAACCCATCAGCCATCTGTCCCAGCTACCAGGAGCTGCCAATTAACACCTGCTGTACTCATTGTTGACCCTCTTTTCATCATAACTGTAACCCATTACAAATGTTTTAAGAAATAATGTACAGTAGTTCACATTTTAACTATGTTTATATTGAACTCATGACCTTCAAGCATTGCACAATATTGTACAGTATTTATAAAGTTTTCTTTACTAGCGCAACTGAAAGAAATGTGTAAACCAGAAGGTTATACTCTGACCTATCCTAAAATCATGTGAAAACCAATCGGTATATAACATTTTTAAGCAAAAATATAGAGTAAAACTTTGGTATGATGCATTGGTTACTCCCGACAGCTGTATGTGAGAACGACTGTGGAGACCGAGGACGCTGCATTGGCCCCAACGTGTGTCACTGCAGTCGAGGCTATACAAGTCCCACTTGTGACGAGTGAGTATGATTCTAAAATTTAGCTGGCTTTTCTCAGTATAACCCTGCCAAGTCTTGCCAACCTAATCCTACCTTGCCCTACCATATCAGCTATTTTTGAACTTTCAAATATTGTTCCAGAAGTTAAAGCTAAACTTGTTTTAAGGTTTTAATTATAACGAAGTTCAGACTTTTGAGGTTGTATTGAAATAATATAGTTATTTTTGTTTTTAAGAATACAGTGACTGCCCAGCGATTCTGAACATGAAGAGCTGTTCTAAGATTTTGTGAACTCTTCTAAAAAAATTCCATTCATTTATATACTTATGAAAATAAAGGTTTCAATCTACAGAATATGTTCAGTCCTGTAATAGGTTGGTTTTTGGCAAGTCAGACTTAACCTATATAATTGCCATTCATTCCTGGTGAAGTGTGGGTAAGATGGGTTTAGAGGGGGCTGCATTACAACCACATACAGTACTGTTCTGACACACACTAAAAAGAGCTCGCCATGTAGCATAATGTTGATTGTGAAACTAACCTATTCTACTGATCAACAGCAATGACTATGACTACAGCTACTACGGTAGCCGAGATGATATCCATGAACGGACCCGCCTTGAAGACTGGGACCTGGTGGCCTTCCAACGACGCTATCATTAGTGGCCATAAAATCTTCCATGCTTTAACATTTATTAAAAAATATTTTCTTTGTGTACATTAATCATATAAAAGCTGTTATGTGTTGTAATTATCGCTATGTAGCTACACAAAGATTTTTTAGTTATTTTGTTTCAGCCGATTTTATAATCATTACTTCAGTGTGATCATTTAGTTTTATACTAGAATTGTCAGGCATCTTCCAGTTATTAAGTATTGATTAATGGAAACAAACTATAAATGTAAAACCTTATTTAGCAAATATAAATATTGGATGAGAAAATCAGGATGAAAAAAGTACAGTACTGTACTGTATTGTACTATTAAAGTACCTTTTAAGATTGCACTACAGAATTAAAATTCCAGTTTTTGGTACTACATGTCTAAGAGAATGTACAATGGGTTATGAATTATGTAGTTATACTTTACATCCTATAATCATGATAAAATACAGTATACTATTCTTAAATATGTAATAAAATCAATATATGATAGGCATATGATTACGGTTGTTGAGTTTTGAATATTTCGTAACTTTAAAGGAATCTTCATATGTGAAATATCTGTAGATATCCTTCATTGAATATCAGGTTAAATGTCATAATGGCATTTAATTACAAAATGGCCTCCAGTATTTACCAGAATATATTATATAATAAAAGACTGAAAATACTTTATTTCATTGTTCCTGTTGAAAATTAAACTGAATGAGGGGTTTCAGGGAAGAACTCCTTGATGGCTTCATGAAGCCATCTTACTAAGATGGCTTCATGAAGCCATCTTACTAAGATGGCTTACCACTACTGGGTCACATGACATTCTGTCTGGCGTACAACAGACTGTGAGCCAAAACCTTGGCCCTCTCCTTCCCCCCTGACAGGGGTTACCTAGTGCAGGGGAATATCATCATCACCCTCGCTAGGAAAGCATCCAGAAAGTCGGCAAAACTTCACAAAAAACTGTAAGGTTCATAGAAAATAATAGTTTATTTAGGTAAAAGTACATATAAACAAAATGAGTTACAAGCAAAATGTTGGATTTCTAGATAGAGCTAGTATACATGTATACTATGTCTAAAGTCACTAATACGCACAGCATTTTGAGCCAAATAAATAAAGCACAAATGGCCAAATGACTGCAAACTATTCAGGCAAAACAATCAACTAGCTGAAACTCATTATTATTGATAGCTGCCACCAGGCAGGCTTGAGCCCTGGCCCAGTAATCTTTGCTGGGCAGTCCTGTCGCTGATGTGGTTGACACGAACTGCAGTGTCCGGGATGTTATCCATTGTGACATGTTCCATTGGTTCTCGGCTAAGTGCAGCTATCCTTTGGATTCCTGCAGGGGCAGTTTGTATTTGATTTTAGTGCAGTATTTGTTTCATGTGCATATTTTCTTCTGTGGATGCTAAACAAGCACCCAGGGAATATATATACAGTACTGTATAACTGAAAATATATACAGCACTGTATAACTGAAATATAACAGTACTGTATAACTGAAACAGTACTGTGTATGTGTGTAGAAGGAAAATAGCCATAAGAAAATTAAGTCACAGTACTTTGTGTTTAATACAAGAGTTTTACATTCTTGTAATGCCACTAGCAAGCATATCGTTTTGGGCAGGTCCTTAATCCTAATTTTTCCCTGCTATACGACCACTAAATCTTTAACAACCAGGTACCCATTCCCTGCTGGGTGAGCAGAGGCATACAGTTTAGGACTGGCACCCAGTCAATGCTCCCTGGCTAGGATATGAACCCAGGCTAATATGCTTGTGAAGTGCCAGGCGACTATTTTACCACTGCACCATGGGGGACTAATTAATTACATTATTAATATTTATATTAATTACATTAATATAATGTTTATATTAATTACGTTAATGTTTATATTACATTAATATAAACTAACCTATCTCAACCTTAAACCCTTAAGCTAACTTGCCCTACTCGGTCATTAATTTTTTTTTTTTTTTTTGAGATATATACAAGATTGTTACATTCTTGTACAGCACTAGTACGCGTAGCGTTTCGGGCAGGTCCCGGAATACGATTCCCTGCGCGAAGAATCGTTTTTCATCCAAGTACACATTTTACTGTTGCGTTAAACAGAGGCTACAGTTAATGAATTGCGCCCAGTAAATCCTCCCGGCCAGAATACGAACCATGACATAGCGCTCGGGAATGTTTATATGATTAATATTAACAACCTACACCACGAGAACTGTGGTCATTCATAGGAAACGCCTACCCGCCGAAGGCGTAAATAACTATGGTTCAAAATCCAATTGGAAAAAATCATCAGTGGGGGGAGCTTTGAAAAGCTACTGGCTTCCTGTCCAAGCCATAGACACTAGATAGATGGTGACCCTCGGGGTAAATTCAGGGGAAAAATCTAACCTTACGTTACTTGGATTGGGTCCGTAGAATTACCCAAATGTACCCAAATCCTCCTAGTATTACGTAAGTAATGAAGAAATATGATATATTTACTTACTGTAATGTTGGTGCTGCACGTAGAACATAACCAAACCTATTTTTACACTGAAATAATGTAAATTCATATCGAAATTAGAAGTAAATATGAGAGAGGTGATGCCATAGGAAGTCGACGGTCCAAGCGACAAAATTGTGGAGCGACTTATCCAAGATATATGGTCGCCTGGAGAGTGTTTGCTGCCATAGCAGCCTCCTGTACACAGTGATCCAGTCGTCACAATTCTTTGCTCAAATTGTCGCAAATTTAATTATTGATATTAACAAGTAGAATTGGTATTTGTAGTAATATCTTTCATAAATAGCCACAAAACATTTAATATTTATTTATAAAAATGTGTATGGAAGTTAAATAAACTCTACAGGACAATAATTTGATACTAATTTGATACAACAATATAGATACTAACGTTATTCGTTTGTATGCGTTCGCTACTTAAACTATCCATGTCCTTTTCGTTCAAAGAACACCGAACCCTACACACACTCTGATATATTGCTTAATTAATAGAGATTCACAAATAAAGCTTATATTTGTATATGTTATCAGAAATGCAGAGATAAAATAGTTTTTGTGAATCCATCACAGAGATTATATCTTATCAGAGAGGAAAAATATCCGTATTTTAAACAAGGTTTCTTGGCCGACGCTCTCCCTATCGATGGGATCTATGATCTTTCGAAGATCAATGTTAATTTAATCTAAATATTATAATAAACGAAGTTTTCTATGTCATAATAAAGACAGAAATATAAGCAGCATGTTAATACTTTAGCATAATATAACTGAAGTGAAAGTGAAGATATATGCCTTTTTACATTTACGTGATGGCTATCTCAGGGAGTGTGAAGGCCTGCAAACAATTGAATTAATTGTGTAATTCATTTGCATATGTGCAAAGTAACATCAAAGGTCTATATGTCAGCATAAACAAAGATGTAGACGATAATGTGACTACATTTCAAGGAAAATATATCTTAAATGAAAGCCAAGACATGGTTAAATAAATAGCCAATACGACACCATCGCCGGTGTCCGGACACATTAAAACTTCCGAGGCATCAGTGTCCTGCCAGGCGGCCAATACAGGCTTCACAATTCAGAAAAAATTGTAATTCGGAGAGATACGTTGATAAACGCAAAATGTTTTATTTCTGTGGTTGGAAGAAAACGCTCACGGAGTGGGGGACTTATTTTAATTTTAAAATAATAATAATTAATTATTTAATAAATAAATAATTAATTAATAATACAATCATAAATAATTAATTAATAATACAATCATAAAAGATTAAATTAGATAATCCTTAACTGAAGAAGCATAAAAGCTCAATATAACAAATAGGTAAATAGAGCTGAATTAATTATGGTGACTAATGAAGATTAGTGAAAGCCATAAATTAATATACAGAAGTAGAATTAATGTAATCAAATACATTGAAGAGACATCTCTAATTTAAAGTTGCCTGAGCATTTACGGTAATTGTAAAGCTTGGTATTCTTGGCTTGTCACTTTGGGGGTTCCGACGGAGCACCCCCAATCCCGTGAGGGCCAGCTGCGCGGAACCCCCACCCCCGAAGGGCGAGCGGAAGCTGGCTGCTAAATAGTAGCATGACTACTTGCTACGTGGCCGTAAGCGTGCCCAGATGCCCGGAGAGGCCATTAAAACACTCATGGTATCCTGACTGAAAAAGGTACCAATCCGAGTCCTCTAGGCAGATGCTGCGAGCAGACACAGCTCGCTTGGAAGCTTATGGAGCGGCAACTAGACGGTCCCTGGGCAGTAAGGCGGGGTGGCCCGCCGTCTATGCCCTGGAAGGGGGGCCTACTGCCGAAATTGGACTCCAGTAGGGAGCGCTTCCACCATGGCGAATGACTGTCGATCCGGTGTATGTCTTCGTCGTAGTATCCCGCCCTCACAGGGACCAGTCCTGGACGGCTGGCCCCAGGGTGGGTGCGGGAATGTGAACGCTATCCACTCCGAGGCCGACTCCCCAGGGTCGACCCCGTGTTGGTCGCTGTCGCTGTGGTGAGCCCCTCGGGTGTGGAGGGGCTGGGCCAGCAGCCACTGAATCATCGGGTGGTACCCCACCAGCAGGGACAACGGCAGCTGTGCCTGGCCCCCAGTGTAAGCGGGAAGTACTAAGGGACACCAACAGGCCAAGGCAAGAGGGGGGTAAGTGGCATGGAACTGCAGAACCACTTATGCTCGACAAGACGAATGAGAACTGTAACAAAAATATTAGCAAGAATGGTTAGAAAATGCTTACTTCCCTCGTGAAGATCCTCGTTTGGGACACGCCATCTAGGGGATTCCTAGTAGGATTGTTATTGGATTCTGAGTAGGAATTCTAGTAGGATTGCTTGTAGGATTTCTCTAGTTGTCGAGATGCAGCATTGGCTGTTTCTTGTTCACAGTATTGTTTTTTTTTATCCCCTAACTCCCCTTGCCACTTCGGGGGGTATAGGGTTTTAATGTAGCTTCAGGGCACCGATCCCCCCAGCCATAGGGCAGGGCGAGATGGCACCCTTAAGCATACCTAATACCCTAACAACACACAAACTAAAATACACAAATATGGCAGATCTCATCACACCCACAAGAGTTAAGATGATACTAATAATACATAATAATAACCTGAAATAAAAATAAATGGAAAAATGTTTTGTATTGTTTTTTTCTATATGGGACACAGCACACATAGGTAGGGGTGCACAGTATAACATTAAAAAAAGAACAAACGCTGAAGGCCAAAGCAGCAAGCTGCCTAAACGGCAGGGTTGATGGCTTGACATCGGCATACATGGAAAACTAGACACAGTGGAAGCTCCTAACAAGGCCCCGGAGCGGGAGGGATATCATGTATGCGCATGGGGTCCTTCCGGCCGCCGCCTTACCCACTCGCGGGCTCCGGCCAGGTCCTCCACCCTCTTGTGAGAAGCCATTGGGAGAAGTGGTACTCCGGATGACGACTCTGCTTAGATAGTTGGCTACCAGCTATCGTGGCTGCGGTTCACCTAAGCGAGACTATACTGACCCTTATGCACCCTGTGCACTGTGATCCTGGGACTAAGGTGGTCTGCCCCGTGACGTGGTCTTGGACCATATTCTATATATTGAATATGTCCAGGTCAGGGCCTTCACAGAGCAAATCTCGAGGTCGCTCTTGGTGAGACCCATATCCATTAAACCACGTGCACTCTCCTTGCACCATCCTCCTCTCCAATTAAGGGTTATCGAAGAGGCGGATGCTTTATGCTTTCCGGTATACTCCCGGACCTTCTGCAGGATCTCGGGGGTGCCGTACTTGTCGCACTTGCTCTGATGTGGACGGGAGAGTGGGAAGTTATCAGCTGAGACCTGGGTGTCTAATATGAAGGCTCGTCACTTTTGCAGGCTATGATGTCAGGCTTGCAGAAGGTCCCTCCATCTGGTATACGAACTTCGCGTTCCACCTTAAGTCGGTTGAGTTTTGTTGGGTTCCCAGCCATATTGGTGTGTCTTTAAATGAGCGTACGGATGGTGCCGCCAAGGAAGCTGTCCGCTCTTGTCCCATCTCTCGTACAGGTATTCCATATTCCGACTTTTACCCGGTTATCCATTCCTCCATCCTTACCCGTTGGCAGGCTTCTTGGTCGTCTGTTACTGGTAACAAACTCGGTACTCTTAAATGTTGTGTTTCCTCGTGGCCGTCCTCCTATCAGCATAACCGGCGATGGGAAACTGCTCTGGCGAGGTTGCGTATTGGCCATACTCGCTTAACCCATGGTCACTTGACGGATCACCGCCCTGCTCCTTATTGTCCTAATTGCATTGTCCCTCTTACGGTCGTGCATGTCCTTCTTGAATGTCCTGACTTCCGGGGCGAGCGTATGTCTTGCTTTCCGACCGCCCCTCGCGGTCACGTGTCCCTCGATAGAATTCTTGGTGACTCGGATACTTTTGATATCGTTCACCTTATGCGTTTTTGTTCTCGTATTGGCATCCTTGGTGATATTTAGCGCCCTCTGATTATTCCGCACATTTGATGGTGCTACATAGCCTTCCCGGTTTGGTGCCTTCTTTTGATAATTACTTACTTGAAGGATTTGTAGTATGATTTGTATGGTAAATTTTAGTAGGATTTGTAGGGGATTTTCTAGTAGGATTTCTTTGGTAATTTCTAATAGGATTTGTAGGGTAATTTCTAATATGATTTTTAAGAGAAATTCCAGTAGAAAATCTTCCACTGTACTTTTATGTACAATACAGTACAATACTTTGTATTGTACTGTATTGTACTTTGTACTGTATTGTACTTTGTATTGTAAAGTATTGTACAATAAAGTACAATACTTTGTACTGTACTCTGTATTGTACTTGACTTTACTTTAATGTATTGTACTGTACTGGTCTGCACTATGCTGTACTCTAGTATACTGTTTTGTAATGTACCGCACCCTGTAGTGAAATGTACTGTATTGTATCCTGTACTGTAGCCTCTACTGCACTGTCCTATACTGTATTGTACTCTAGTGAACGGTACTGTACTGTATTGTAGGTTAGTGTACTGTAATGTTCTGTACTGCAATGTACTGTATTGTATCCTGTATTTGACGGTACTGTATCTAACCTTACCTAGTAGGGTTAGATACAGAAAACGCTTACCGTAGCCTAGTCCAGTGTAGCGTAGGTTATTTAGCTTAGCTTAACACAGCATAATATAGCGTCATTCTCTAAAAAACGACTCATAGGAGTTGAAATGATCGAAGTGTAACGCACAATATCTTGATTAATCCAAATGACTGATGAGTTTGCATAAATGTGTAAAACACTATTTAATTGCATGCAATGGGGGTTCCGCGCAGCTGGCCCTCACGGGATTGGGGGTGCTCCGTCGAACCCCCAAAGTGACAAGCCAAGAATACCAAGCTTTACAATTACCGTAAATGCTCAGGCAACTTTAAATTAGAGATGTCTCTTCAATGTATTTGATTACATTACTTCTACTTCTGTATTTAATTTATGGCTTTCACTAATCTTCATTAGTCACCATAATTAATTCAGCTCTATTTACCTATTTGTTATATTGAGCTATTATGCTCTTCAGTAAGGATTATCTAATTTAATCTTTTATGATTGTATTATTAATTAATTATTTATTCACTAATCTTCATTAGTC
>WNGS01159612.1:3912453-3945008 GCA_020271785.1 Procambarus virginalis
CTACTGAACAAGAGGCCGCCAGGTTTGTCCATGTGCTAATCTGACACTGCTTAATTTGCTGATTTGCAATGACCTTTTAAATAAATTTATATTCAGTTTTTGTTCTGTTTAATATCATGCAAATTATATACTGTATTACATGCAGCGATGATCACAATAACGTGGCTAAAGTATGTTGACCAGACCACACACTAGAAGGTGAAGGGACGACGACGTTTCGGTCCGTCCTGGACCATTCTCAAGTCGATGGGTATGGTTGATCCTGGACCATTCTCAAGATCGACTTGAGAATGGTCCAGGACGGACCGAAACTTGTTGTCCCTTCACCTTCTAGTGTGTGGTCTGGTCAACACTGTATTACATGGTTATGCCACATTCGTACTAATTTCCCACACTTGTCTTTTATTTCTCACTTATAATCCTTATATTGATTACTTGAATTTTTCATTATCACTTAAATCTACCTAAGGGCACTATTCTAGTGGTCTCAACAGAGACAGGAAGCTGGCATCTTGTGAAAGGTCCCCCACTATTTTTCACTACTATTCTTTCCCTTGTACATCTTCCATCTCTCACACCTGGTTTTACCCATTTCCATGACTATACAGTATCTCCATTTTCATCCATTGCATGTTACAGGTCATGGAGTAGGGCAACAGACAAGCTGGGAGAAGCCATGGATGGCCTGCTGGAAGCAGCAGATGCGGGGGCAATTGGACATCGATTTTGGAGAACGCCAGTACGTGTGGCTACCATAAGACTCAAGGAGCACCCAGAGTTCATCTGTGAGGCTGGCAGTGTGCCCAGAGATGGACAGTGTGGTGAGATATCCTCATATATTTTTGTTTTAGTTTGCATGGCATCATGTCTGACTTACTTGTCATATCCATGTTACTGTACAGTACTTTGCAATATCTATTTATATTTTTATGTTGGTCTATTTAGATAATTGCATGCCATTTTATTTTGATGTGCAGTATTTGGGACATCAAAGGCCTTGGTATTATAAGTAAAGTATTGTTGTAAGATGGAAGTAAGTAGATGTCAAAACCTTCAGGAGATACATAGCCAAATACACATTACACATACAGAGACTGAAGCTGTTTGACTGACTTATTGTGACTGCCTCACTGACTGAGAATGCCTACCTGCTTGTGCCTGCTCAACAACAACAAAGGCAAGGGAATAGGTGAAGAGTTAAACATAAGAATTGTATAAAGATGTTCTAATGGCTCAGATAGCAAGAATCAAGGAAAACGACAGAACAACTCCGCCACTAACACTTATTGTACCAGTGTTTACACATGAAATTACCTTGCTCTGTTCAAAATTATGAAGTAAAAAGGTTCTGTATGCATGGGATCACAGTACTATTATTGTACAGTACTGTATTTCTTTTGATAATTATGTAGTACTGCTGACTGGAGATACGGGCTCACCATAGCCCGTGCTACTTGGAACTTTTTGTTCCAGGGAGCGAGTCTTAAACACAACAACAATGACTGGAGAATTGTGGGTTGCAGCATTACACTAATTTTCCACATGAACATTTTGATTTATTTACATTAATAAATAGAGACTTGGGAGGTTGTTTGTACTGTATGTGTGGGTGTTTGTAAAGTGGATTGTTTCTATAATGGGAACTCCACTAGACAAAGATTCTAGCGAAGACAGGACTTCTCAAGTGTATCTCTCATCCTGTATTTATATTTAGGCAGATATGCTTTGGCAGTTAAAGATATGGATTGTTGGGTGTGTAGTGAATTTTTACAAATTCCTCCAAATCTCTAAAATTCTTTAATGTACACTATCATATAATGCAAAATATATTCATTCTATGGAATGTAATTTTATCACTGCAGCTAAAAGTACGATATACAGTACAATAATGATAAAATCCAACACTACTTTCATAAAGAGAAACCATAGTGTCCCACAACACAGCTGTGTTTGTTTCCTAGTTTTTATTGCATAATTGTTTCAACATGCATTTCCTTTTATCAGTCAAATGCCCTGTGGGAACGTTCTTCAATGTGGTGTTTCGAGAGTGTCTACCATGTCCCCAGGGATCCTTCCAGCCTCAGGAGGGGCAGGTGTCCTGCCTCGTCTGCCCCGAGAATACCTCTACCAAGAGCGGCAATGCCAAGAGTGATCAGGACTGCAAAGGTTTGTCTTGTTTACATCTCGTGCTTATGTTTGCTCTCTCAAATGTTTTTATTCTATTTAAGTACACAATAAGTTATATAAATGTACAGTATTTATTGAATAAGAGTAAAGTTACATTAAATATACAATATGCTGTATGTACAGTACTGATGTGTATCAATGCTCTCCCAAATTTGGCTATGGTACCTGTATTGTAATTAAATTAACATGGATATGCATGATAGTTCACTACTGATAAGTATTTCCTTTTCATGCCTAAGGATAAAACTGCTTTAAATATATTGGAATAATGTACTAGATATTTTATAATCATAGCCAGTCAAGAAAAGTAGCTCCCCCCTGGCTCTTATGCAAAGCTTATTGCAAAATAAAATTCTGCTGTATTATGAAATATTTATCAAAATGCAAATCCTCCCCATTTTGTGATACAAAAGAATATTATAAAATATTCTCAAAGATAAAAATGCCTTGCTTCTCTTCTCACTATACGTACAGAATATTGTACTGATCACGCAGACAGTGGGAATTAATGTGGGTGTGTGGGGTGGGTGCTGATTAGTGGGTGGTGCTTACCATGTTTATGAGAAGCAAGAACTAGCTTTATGTCCCTCTTTTTTTCTTATGTCCCTGCTGTAGCTATTAAAACTGGTACAGTACATTTATACCATCTACATTCTAGTAATTACCTCAGTAATTACCTAATGCTCTGTTATACTTGCTCCTGATGCTGTAAAAGTTTAAGTTTTACTTAGTGAGCTAAACTAACTTAGACCAAAGTAAAGCAGCATAAGGTCAGGTTAATAGCTTATGTTTGATTTGGAAATATTTACTAGCTTATAATGCACATATATACACCATTCCACTCCAGCTCAATGTCTACCTGGGTCATTCTCTGAGGACGGGCTGGAGCCATGTTCCACGTGTGAGATAGGACACTACCAAGATGAGTATGCCTCCTATACATGTGCCAACTGCCCCCACGATACCACCACTTGGCGACGTGGCAGCTGGCTCTTACAAGAATGCAAGCGTAAGTAGTGAATTTCACAATTCTGCAACCAAATAGGAGACTTTTAGCAAGTGGGATGTAATTATCAGTCAGTGCAAGAGAGCTGACAAGTGATCATTCAGGCTTGCAAACTTGCAAACAGCTTGTAGGCTATTATAGGTTTATTCCCAAAACATGTATATTTGCTTCATTTAGGGATAGCATATCCTTGTTTTCTGTTGGAGACAAGTCATGATTACCATGGGTCATTAATCCCCCTCATTATTCTGTAAATCTTTGCAATAAAATACAGGTACAGTATCCCATCTCCCTTCAGAGAAGGCTAGGCTTTATAGAGACTATGAATCGGGTCGCCCTGTCACCGAATGAAAGGGCAGTCCCACATTTTTATATTATCATGTATTTTCCACCATTACCCATTACGTCATTCATTAATAACTTACTTTCCCTTGTACAGCCTTGTGTGGTGTGGGAAAGGTGTCAGAGACTGGGCTAGAGCCTTGTTTCAACTGCCCCCAGGGATACTTCCAGGAGCAACCAGGCCAGACCCAGTGCTTCAGGTATTGCATCAACAACAATATCATTCATTTAATGCTGAATCAATGTTATCATTAATTCACTGTTGAATCAACATTGATTATTTGATTTGGCATTGAATTGGCACTGCTCTTAAGTAGTGTGCCACTGGGAAGTTACTCATGTGACCTTTTCCAAAGGATCACAGTAACATAGTTAGTAATTTATAGTTTTCTTGGTAGTTATGAAAGAGAGAGAGAGGAAGAGAGGGAGAGAGATAGATAGATAGTGAAGGAATGATTGGAACTGTTATTGAGCATTGTAATTACCTTCCACTCCCAGTCCTCATGCTTGTGATACATTCCCACAGGTGCCCAGGGGAGGAAACACTCCTGCAACGGGTACTACTTCCATGTATGATTGCGACGGAGTATCCAAGGATGACCAGGTATCGTTATAAGCACCACCCACCTCTTGCCTTAACATGTCCAACATTCTGTTCAAATGCTTATTTGATCCCTTGTCCGTCTGGCCCATCTGTCTCGGCTCTTACAAATGATTTTATAGGATATAACACTCATCATCAGACAGGAGGTAAATGGGTTGGAAGGTTATACAGTATATATTAAAAGTAGACACTCGTTATTTATTGTAGACACATCAGCACCCTACAATGCTCCTCATCACATGTCGTATATACTACTAATACATTCATGCCCTCTTTACAAAACTACCTCCATCAGCATTTTTCTTTACCATACACCCTTTCCCACACTTATTTTAGTTAATATCCAACTATGTAGGAATGTCTCTTTTCATTTGTTGCCACAGAGTGGTCTTGGTAAAAGCAGAGCTGGTGTGCAGACTAGCTTTGTGTTCATGGTTTGAGGCAGGTTGTGTTCTTTAAATTATAGCAACCTAAGTTGGGCCAGATGCCAAAGTGTGTGTTTTGCCAGCTAGCCTGCATGCTTCTTAACAGAATGTAATTGATCTATCCACCCTCTCCATCATCTCATTTCTTTCCTATTCAGAGTTTGCATGATGAAAGCAGACCTGGCTGACTGGCCCAAGAATTTCTTCCCTCAAGATTATCTTTGCGCTTGTAAATGATGGGGCTATGCCAGTTGGTCTAAAGTTTTCTGCTGTACAAATTACATTGCTCGACACTTGATACACACAACTAAACATCCACTCGCTAGACACACATGATACAAAGCAAACTAGATAACTTTTGCTGGCCTTTGATACACACTAGTCTACATAACTTTTCAGTCTACCTATTGAGTAAAGTTTAACTGGCAACTTGCTAATTGTTTGTTGTAATGTGCCAATAACTATTTGGTGTTTTTTGCAGGCTGCATACACCACCTTGCAGAAACTCGCCATTAATGACTGTTTCAGCATCCCCTGCCAGAACCTGGGCACCTGCACCCCTATGGACTTCGGTTATGTTTGTCAGTGCCCTCCTGGCTATCTGGTGAGTTTACTTTCTCTGGTGCTCTCACTAATTCCAGCAAGTTTAGCAAAACCATTTGACTATAGCCACATATCTTAGTCTAATCAGCCATATTCCCTGTGTTTCTTTGACTTGTATAGCCATGCAACTCACTATAATTTTGTTAAATAAACTTGTATACCTAATTTCTTCANGAGGTGTTCATCTGGATGCTATCCCTCGTACCCTCTCTATACCCGAGGAACGTTGCTAATGTGACTGCTTTCATTCATCCATTTATTGAGATATAATTTTAATTCCCTCTGAATCATTTTCTTAGTAATGCTATCCTCCAAAGTAAAGCTCTTGTTGCCAGCAAAGTATTCAGAGTACTGTATTAATTAAATCCCTTCCACTACCCTTATAGTTTTAATATTATTATTTTTATAGAATATTTCACATTTCTTAGAATCAACATTGTGATTCTTTTCCCAACTATAGTTTGCTACAACACTGTTACCAGCCATACCTGCTTGATGAGGTTCTGGAGTTCTCTACTCCCCAAGACTTGCCCGAGGCCAGGCTTGACTTGTGAGAACTTGGTCTAACAGCTGTTGCTTGGAGCGGTCCGCAGACCCACCTATCCACCACAGCCTGGTTGGTCCAGCACTTTTTGAAGAAAATTATCATAATTCTACATGCTTTCATATGTTCTTCAATTCAGATTTCAAATTTTGCCCTGTTTTCCCCCACAGACTTCATTGCAATCTATTCATGGTAATACATAAACGCCTCCCGGATATAAATGAATTACAAATTATTACAAACAAGACAATTATTAATTCATTAGAATTAAGATGTAAATCTTGTCATATCACACACTCAGACCTTGATAAAGCACTCAGGAGAGTGGGAATGGCTTGGTGAAAATTCCTTGCATAAATTTCACAAATACTGTACACGAGTGTGGGATTATATCCTATGTTATTATGTTTGTGAGAAGACATTACCATCACTACTAGCTTGAATAATATCTTATTTGCTTAAACTTATGTCTAAATGTAGTACAAAAGTAGAACATGCAGTACTCCCATGTACAGTACAGTATTTATTTTTTGGGGGGGTTGGGGCAGCATGTCCAGCAGGAACATATAAAGATATGCAGGGGCCAGGAGATGTGTCATCATGTACTCCGTGTCCTGACTCCCATATGATGAGCGTCCCAGCTTCCACATCACCTCAACAGTGCTACTGTAAGAGAGGATACAACCAGGTCGGCATGCAGTGCTCCAGTGAGTCCAATTATGAACTGTTGTGGTAGAATTTTAGTTTTTCATTTATGGTACAGGTTGTATTATGAACATTTAGAGTACAGTATTCTAATGTGTAGTGGAACACCAGTGGAACAGAATTTAGTTTTGCTGTATGTAGCAGATATCTTCATTCTGGTGGAAAGCTTTGTTGCATTGGGAATTTTTCTTTTAAGTTTTGCTTAAATGAGCTCAGTTTATTGTAAACTGGAATGCAGTGACAACAAATTTAATATAAAATAAAGAAATATTATTTTATATCTTACAAGATTACATCTTCCTAGTGATAATGGTATCAGAACATATGCAGAAAGTATATTCTAACATTTGCACTAATAGAAATATTACAAGTGTGGCCATGAGGCTGTGACTTGTACGTCAGGCTGCGAGCAGCCGCGTCCAACAGCCTGGTTGATCAGTCCAGCAACCAGGAGGCCTGGTCGATGACCGGGCCGCGGGGACACTAAGCCCCGGAAGCACCTCAAGGTATACTCAAGGTAAGGTAAGGTATACAAAATAAGTTGTTTTAAATCATATCAACAACAAAATAGCTAATTTTAAATGCAAAATAGAGTTTTGTAGCAGAGAGGGGCTCAGAATAAATTGTTCTGTTCAAGTAGAGTTTCACTATACAGTATTCTATAATGTACTAGTATATTAATTTTAAGACTTGTTTAACGTAGGTTGCATATTAATGGCATGACCACACAACCAAATGTGAGACTGTATACATGTTGGGACCACATATGGTGGGATTGTATATGGGTTGTGCCTATGATTTGGCAAGTTGTTTGTAATTATTTAAATGTAGTTACAGGATGAGAGCTATGCTTGTGGTGTCCCATCTTCTCAGTACTCTTTATCATATGACACTTTGAAACTACTGATAGTTTTGGCATCAATCACCTTCTCACTTGTTCCAACTGTCTACAACTGTGCTGGCAAAAGTGGTAAACTTTCTAATTTATTTGGCAGCTTTATTTCCTTAATTTGAATCTATGACATCTTTTTCTTGAAGTTGCAATTTTCAAATTTCTTGTATGGTCATTGTCAAAGGGTCCCTTTAGTCCAATTGGGTTCGTTCTCAACTCACATTCGAGAATCCCTTCGGGCGGGACAGAAATGGCTTGGTGCATTTCCTATCACCAAATGGGTCTGTTCACCTAGTAGTAAATAGGTACTCAGGAGTTGGCTTATTGTGGGATTGCATTCTGGGCAGTCAGTAATTCGACCTTGGGGGGGGGGACCTCGATATAAGCTTAAAGTGTATGAATATACTCAGGCTTCCTGTCCCCTGACAATGAATTATTAAATTATAAACATAACTGACTCATAAAAGATGGTCAGAATACATAGTTGGGATCAAGTGGTGGAATACTACATTGTAGTGTCATCTGAATGTGCACAGATATATATATTCCCAATTTGTTCTTATTCCCTAAGAGAAATAATTTTTAATCTTTATATAAATTGGTCATAAATACTTGAGGAAAACTTATACCCTTTTCATCACAATACAACTCTCATGATAAGTTCAGGCTAAATCTAAGCAATAAAAGGTGAGGGAATGCTGCAATTTAATAATACAGTATAAACATATGAAAACAAAACAGAATTGCATACCACAATATTTGCCCAATAACGTGATCATATCAGTGGATATTTGTGGTCATGTCACTATTATGCATCCTTAATTGTTATTGCATTACAAAATACAGTAAATGAATCAAAAGAATGCAAACGCAGGGAGTATTTTCACACAGTGTCTGCTTGGGCCCTCCCTCGACAGTGTTGCAGTGCCCAGTGCTGGTGCCACCAGAGAATGGCTACTTCGTGCGCAATACCTGCAACAACGTGGTAAATGCAGCGTGTGGTGTCCGCTGCAATCCAGGCTTTACTCTCAAAGGTTCCTCCATTAGACTGTGTGGCGAGGATGGTGTGTGGAGTGGCGGGGACACGCAGTGTGTCAGTCAGTATTCCATAAGTGGCTTATATGTTTATTTAGCACAACTATTAACTACTCTGCCTTTCTCATTTCAGTTATAAATAAAACATCTTTAGAAACTAAAAAAAAAATCACCTTTAGGCTACACATTGAAGCCTCACTAAAAACCTCACTGAAGCACTTGTAAACTTAATCTGGGATTCTGATTCACTGAAGTCCAGAACAATATTTAAATATACATTACATTGATTGTTAGAATTGTTTATATACAGTAATAAAAAAATTGTAAATTCATGAAAACATGTTGTCCTCCAGACTAAATTTTGTTGCTAAGGATTTTTAATTGTATAAATGAAAAGTGTGTGCATTTTCCTTGCTAGAAATGTAATACCAGGTACTGAATATAAATGAAAAAAAATTGAATTATTTTTGTAATAATTTAGACTCATTGGTAACATACCAAAAATTAAGTACCGTACTTTACCACCATGAAAGAGTTCAGTTCAGAACCACTCCACTAGTGGAATATTAATGTAAATGTATGAAGTCTCATATATATTTCTACCTTCAAGGTTTACTAACGTGGAGTTTAAAAATTCACAGACAAGCTATCCAAGACATGTAACTACAGTATACATTCACATAATTCAAGCAAGTATGCCCACTATACCCGATTTTAAATAAATATTATCCAAAACCTCATCTATTAAGATATGACTTGCTATTAACATTTTATTTTGTTCTTATATGCCCCTCTTTATTTTATTTTAACAAATCGCCAGAATCCAAGATTATATTTACTTGTCGCAGTTCCAAATTGGAATGATAGATTTTTCCTTATTAATTTCTAGTACATTTTCCTAATACAGTATTATGCAAAAAGCTTCTCTTGTTTAGTCATATACAGTGGCCAGGCAAGTTTCCCTTCCAGTTGCTAATATATGTCCATATTATGATGACAGTGAAATCCTGCCCCAAACTGAAGCCAACAGAACATGGGACGATGGTGTGCTCCCAGCCACGCCCTACCATGGACACAGAGTGCCACTTTGCCTGTGATCCAGGCTATCAGCTTGTTGGCTCCAAGATGAGAACCTGTCTCCCTGTCGCTATGTGGGATGGTATTTCAGCGTACTGCAAGCGTAAGTTATCACAGAGATGTTATCTGAAGGAGATAATCTTTTTAGGTATGGCAAGCTTAACCCAAGTCGTGTGTAAGGGTGTTGGTAGGAAAATTAATGCCATGGGAGGATTTATTGTTAACCTAGCCCCCATACTAATGGTATGGAATATGATTTAATACAATACACCCATAGATTATACAGTATTATGACCCACTTTTACTGTCTCTACATTATATACATTATTTATATTGTATTAATATTATATCACTCACCCTCCTTTGATTCTTTTGTAGTGTAAGTATCTACAATAGATTATTTTTACTGTGATAAATATTAGTTCACCTAATCATACATCCATCTCTCAGTAAGTTAATCTCTCATATGTAGCTACATCCCACTCTGACATGTCAGCCTGACCTCCCCTACTGACATCATCATCTATGGTCCCACTGACCACATCTTCCCCTGGTCTCACTGATCAAATCTATTTTGGCTACAGCTATCTTCTGCCCGCCACTACCTCCTCTACGTCATGGTCAGATGCATCCTAGAACATGTGCCAAATCCAAGTCCAAATATGGCACCAAGTGTGAATTTGCCTGTGACCCCGGCTACCAGCTCAACGGCTCCATTAAGACCACCTGTGTTGACCCTGGGGTCTGGTCTGGTGGTCACAAGACTGCCAGGTGTATAGGTAAGTGTGACCAGGTGCTTGCATTTAGGTCGAGTGTTAGTTACCTGGAGCATACCTGGAGAGGGGTTCTGGGAGTTCTTCTACTCCCCGAGCCCGGTCTGAGGCCAGGCTCAACTTGTGATAACTTGGTTTAACAGACTTGCTTGGAGCAGCCCACAGGCCCTTAGAGTGGCCCACAGGCTGCTCCAAGCTGATAGTCAGCACTGCTATGTAGGAAGAAACAGAGGAACAGGTGCTGTTAAGCGGAGTGCATGAACAGATGTTGGCGTGTTGAGTGTTAACAGTGCATGAGTGTGGAAAGAGCTGATGTGTGGTTATGTAAAGGGGTGGTGTGAGACAGTGTGACATGCTTGGTTAAGAAAAAATAGACATGGGGCTGCTTATTATGTATTATTATTATTATTATTATTATTATTATTATTATTATTATTGACTTTGTGCTTGATTGATTCTGTAGATTTCATAAACTAGAAAATGTAACTTGCTAGTTTTATAATAGCATTGTTTACAGCTTGATTATATTACAGCCCTCATGTTCTTTCATATATGTTTCTGCTTAATAAATCATGTACTGTACCATTTACACGCTCTTTTATCTCCAGATGTGACACCACCGGTATTGAAGTGCCCCAAGAACATGACCACGAAGACAGACCCACATGAGGGCTTTGCCATGGTCACCTGGGATGCTCCATTTGTCAAAGGTCAATATGGATTTTTCATAAAGTAGGCTTCTTGGAAATTGTCTAGCTTCTCCTGCATATCAGTTTATGCTTGCTGTCTTCATTCATTATTAGAATGAATTCCCATTCCCAAACCCTTCAACTTCCTCTGTCTTGAACCGTAACCTCCACCTTCTCCCCACAGTCAGTATCCCTACTTATTGTTTATGTATGCACAAAATGTCCTTGCAGACAACTCTAAAGGCGAGGTGCGACTGGCGACGATTCCAGCCACAACTCAGCCTATGAAGCTTAGCATTGGCAACCATACTATCACATACATCGCTAAGGACAAGCTGGGTAACAAGGCCTCCTGCCAATTCTCCATCACAGTTGTAGGTAAGGCCTGTCATAATATACAGTATATACAATATCTTCAAGATTAGACCTATTTGTCTGCAATGTAATGGAGGTAATTATGCTAGTTAAAGAAAATTTATGTAATGGAAATTTTCTAGATGTAGAGCAAGTGCTGTTCAAAAGTGTAATGTTCCACATTCAACAAACATAAGAACCTAAGTCCTTCTTGTTCATTTGTGATCCTCTGTTCAGGAGTGATAGAATTCTGCCCTGGGCTTGGTCTTGGATGCTCCCCATTTGTCAACAATTGACCTTTTCCAGAATACAACTCACAACAGTTAACTAACTCTATTGTATCTATTTACTGTTAGATGACTAGGCATCAGAAGAAAGTAAACATACCCAAACATCTCCATATTGCCATGGGAATTGAAGTGGTGACCTTTTGGTTTTGGACTGACTGAACCGACCACTGTGCTACTTTTTCAATACTAAGGGGAAAAAAGAAATAAGTATGATAATCAATTTAAAGCAGTAGAGTTGTACAATGTGAATTATGTAAATAAGTCAAAGATTCAAAACATGAACTTGTGTGATATTGTCTTCCCTAGATGAGGAGCCCCCTCGTGTGGACTGGTGTGACTCCCCGCCCATCTTCCTTTCACATGAGGAAGACGTTGATGTCTACTGGGAGGAACCTATTTTCTCTGATAATTCTGGCAAGGAAGTCCAGGTCAGCAAAACCAAAACTTCATCTAATAGTTATTTTAATTAAAGTACTGTGCATACTGCTTTTTGATAGTTTTTATAATGTGATATGTATATATGTGGCTGTGGCCTGATACAAATATTTGTAATTTTACCAAAAGACAAATACTTAATACCTGTACATATACTGTACCTGTACTGTACACAGTATTTTAGTGTCTGCTCATTTATGTTTTCCAGGTTTGCAAACTCTGTCCACCTGACTATGTGCACAAATATTAACACATTGACATTCATGCAAAAGACAGGCATGGAGTAATACAGAATACTTGGCTAATCTTTCTGCTTCTTCCACAAGTTAATTTTATGTGTCCATTAGATAGAAACGTGCCCATTCAGATAAGATGACATTGTTCACCGTCACCATAAGGATCCATTTAAGCTATTCTCAGGGTCATTAAAGAGGTTATGGAATCACGGGAGAAATCCTTGAAGATCGTAATGGCTACTAGCAGCTCATTCATAAAAACTGAAGCCTTACAAAACCCTTCTTGGCATCACAAGTCACTGTCAAGAGTGCTGTAAACCAACAATTGTCCTCCCACCAGGAATAGCAGACATGCTATTCCCACCTCTGATAATTCATGCCTCATGTATCCCACCTAACACATCTCGCATACATCCTGATACCAAAAGACCATCTTTGATTATTGGAGAGGGGCAGAAAGGTAGAGGCCTGAACAGAAGACTGATCAGCTCAGAAATTTGCTTTTCGTCTAATTCTGTGCCTCCCTGAAGAAAGAGGTTAACCCAGAAGAATAGAAGAAGAAAAATCTTGAGGATACAGTACCATTCTTTAGATATGTGATTAGTGCTCCAAAAGCCACACGAGTTGTAAATCTTCTTGTAAGACATTGTAGAAAAGTAGGTCTTGAAGTTAGAGAATTTCCATAAATCATAAATGTGGTCATATGTCTAGGGCTGACTGAGTTTCACAAACCACTGAATATGTTGAGAGATGTTTCGTTTCTGCCCGAAACGCTGCGCGTGCTAGTGGCTTTACAAGATTGTAATTACCAAGTTATGTATCCCCACATTCACAATGTACCTTCTTGTATATGTATAAATAAATAAATAAATAAATAAATGTATACCTTGAAAATAATTAAGATGCAGACTCTTGTATACAGCCGTTGCATGATGAGTGTGTGCCAGAATGGAATGCTATCTGTCCTTTTGACTGGACTCTCAAGTCAAAACAAATAGGGAAGCCAGTCTCTCGTCAAAATATTAAATAAAGAACCTCATAATTGCCCAATAAATTGTGGAAGCTTTATTCACTACAATAAATACTTTTATGCTCTAGCTCTCAACTTTGCAAGTGTTATGTCAGTCTGTGAAGTACAGTGGAACCTCGAATAATGAATTTAATCCGTTCTGGCGCCGTGATTGTCATGTGAAACGGACGTCATACAAAACGAATTTCCCCATTGACAATAATGGAAATCAAATTAATCTGTTCTACCACCAAAAACAACAATATGATATTCGATGTTTTAAATAATGGAGCAGTCTACCTTACACACACTGAACAAACCTTTATGACATTTTTCTTTCTTCAAATTTGTTCAATATTTTTTTCATTTGTTTTATAGCAAAAGGTTTGTTCAGTGTTTGGCAGGTAGGCTGCTCCATGTTTCTTAAATAAAAAAAAGAACAAAAAATAAAAATCGGTTAAAACAATTTGAAAACCGGACAAATGCCATAAAGGTTCGTTCAGTGTATGTTGGGTAGGCTGCTCCATTATGAGAATCTTTCTTTGTTTCAGATGTGTTCCATTTGTTTTGTATTTTTCATTTATGTCTCGATAATGGAGCTGCCTACCCGACACACTGAACAAACTTTTATGGCATTTGTCCGTTTTTCAAATTGTTTCAACTGTTTTTTTTTTATTGTTTTTTTATTGAATAACATGGAGCAGCCTACCTGTCGAACACCGAACGAACCTTTTTGACATTTGTTGTTTTTCAAAAATTTAATTTCTTTTTTTCTACAAAACAGTCGCTGCTTTGCAACATCACAGCAGTCACCCCTTTATATCCCAGCATCATTAGCATCTTTAAAAAAAAAAAAAATATTTGCATCATCGGAGGCGTCCGAGAATGTGCGAGAAGCATCGCGACCCCACCATGTGGTGTTGTCGTTATTTTTTTTTTTTTTAGATAAATACAAGAGTTGTTACATTCTTGTACAGCCACTAGTACGCGTAGTGTTTCGGGCAGATCCCTGGAATACGATCCCCTGCCTCGAAGAATCATTTTTTCATCCAAGTACACATTTTACTGTTGCGTTAAACAAATGCTACAGTTAAGGAATTGCGCCCAGTAAATCCTCCCCGGCCAGGATACGAACCCATGACATAGCGCTCACAGAACGCCAGGCGAGTGTCTTACCACTACACCACGGAGACTGGTAATAGAGCTATTCAAATGAGTGCTCGCCATACAAGGCGAATTGTTGGCGATCTGGGCGCTTATTACCCAAAATGCTCGCCAATTGAGGAGATCATCACTCGAGGTTCTACTGTACATACACTGGTTGTTTACACCATGCCCAACCCCTGGAATATAATACTGTACTTGATAAATCTTTCTGAATATCATTTAAAAGAATTTTAATCATATATTATGCTTAAAGTTTACCAACAATAGTTATTAGAAATGTAAATGTCTCAATAAAGATTTCAACTTTCAGAGAGAAATTGTACAAAAATAAGTAGCGGCATATTCTTGTTACAGTACAAGTACAGTATATGGAGTTTTGAATTATCATTCAAGCTGTGACAAGCTTGATTTATCAAGCATGAATCAAGCTTGAATTATCAAGCATGAATCAAGCTTGAATTATCAAGCATGAATCAAGCTTGAATTATCAAGCATGAATCAAGCTTGAATTATCATGTAAGCTGTGTCCAGCTCACAGTGAATGAATCCATCACTATGTTCATAAATAAGTCCAGTAAGTGGTTACCTTACCTTGAGGATACCTTGAGGTGCTTCCGGGGCTTATCGTCCCCGCGGTGAAAATCATTGCCTGTGATGATCCAACGTTGTTGGGCTTCATTGGGAAAGCTCTTTATTACCATTTGGCATTAAATTAAGCAAATTACATTAATGATATTGAATGGGGACACAGACATTTATTGTTGCTACAGCATTTCCTTATAGGTTTACACCAGAAATTTGCTAAAATATTACCCAGAGAAATATTAAATAAAATAATAGTATAAAAACCTGAAAAACACTCGACTGTACAGTTGAGCAATGAGAATCCCACAACAAAAATTTGGTCTATGCTGCAGGTGACACGGTCACAGGAGCCGGGGCAGTTCCCACAGGGCGACACCATGGTGGAGTACTGGGCAGTGGATGAAGCTGGCAACGTTGCTTCGTGCAACATCACCATCACTGTCCAAAGTAAGAATGATGTAATGATCATCATTGTTTATTTGCAAAACTGATTCACTGGAGGAAGTTACAATCACCATAAGAAAATAATGTGTCAAGGAGGAATATACTTTTGTAATACATGTTATGTAAGAGTACAGTGCAGTACCATATACTGTATATATATATATTTATATAATATATATATATATTATATATATATATATATAATATATTATTTATATAATATATATATATATATATATATATTATATATATATATATTATTTATATAATATAATATATATATATATATATATATATATATATATATATATATATATATATATATATATATATATATATTTATAATATTCAGAGTACTGTACTATACATGTTTGTGATTTTTTTTATTGTAATATTAAGCTGACCATTTGTTTATTTGTTTCTCATTCTATATTTTCTTTTTTCCCATTCCTCTTCTCCTTTACTCTCTCCCCTCTGTTGACCCTAATAGAACATGCGTGTCAGCTGCCTGTGGACCCCATCAATGGGGCTGCCAACTGCACCGAAAATCCTGAAGCTGTGTTTTGCACACTAACTTGTGATGATGGCTATGCTTTTGCCATGCGGCCAAGGCAAGATTATTTCTGTGCTTACGATGGTGTGTGGCTCCCTGATGACAACCCCTTGCCCTTCCCAGACTGCTCTGGTGAGTCTTCACACTTGTCCACAAGATATGTATTACTCACAGAACTCTGTTTAAAGTTGTGTTAAGAATATTTAAAACCACTGTACACACACATTCAACATCAGACCACTTGTCTCAAATAGCACTGTGTTTATCATATGTTAATAGTGTCAAATTAAAATAATGGGCTGTATTGGGAATATACCATTGTGACAAACAGTTATGTAACTTCACAATAGTGATTAAATTCTGTACAGCATCTTGGTCATTCTTAATGTTAAAGCCAATAAAGCTCATTATAGTATTTATACCTGTAACCATAATTGAAATCCAGTCATTTTACACCCAGTACAAATGGTTTGTATATGTTTTCAACTTTTCACACTTGGTTGTAATTTTAAATAAAATAGAGTACATGTACTGTATATATAATTATGCTGTATTATATATATGATGCACCCTAACAGTACTGTATGGTGGGGTTAATTTCAGTGACTTCAGTTTCGAATAGTATCTCACAGGCGGGAGAAATGGCCATGGAGGATGATGGCTCTGTGTGTGATGATATCTTCTTCATGGGTCAGGTGAGACCACCTTCTGGGTGTTGTTCACATTAGGAAAACCCCAAGCCATATGAATACCAAGTTCATTTAAGAAGTTCACATTTTATCTATAGCACTGAGTAGGTTTTGTGGTGTTTGAGGCTAGTCTTATTGTATAAGAGAGCTACAAACCCATGAGGTTATATCTGACCGAAAGGTATGTCACTAAAAGAGGGCCATCTGCTTTTGCCATAGGTAGCAACAGGCAAATATTTTCAGGGGTACTTATCATAATCTACTAAGCAATATATAAACGGTACACAATAGGAAAAGTTGTAAGTCTGAATAGCCACAATTTAAGTGTGTTGCAACAAAATTTCATTTTATGCATGATTAGTGTCGGTCATAAAAAACTAAATTAGAAAGAAGAAAATTTGACGACATTTTATCCATTCTGCCAGGTGCAAAACGAGCTGGAAAAGAAGCTAGAAGATGCACTGAAAACAATGTGTGACGAGGATGTTGTGTGCGAGGTGGCTGCTGTGGAGGCTGTGTGCGAGAACATTCTTGCTGAAGCAGAAGAAGAATTCAACTCAATTGATTTTTATAGGAAGAAGAGGTCCACAGAGAAAGATCTTTTAACATATTTCTGGTCAGGAGACAATTATGACACTGATGATAGTGACTGGTTGTACTGGAAGCGAGGGGATGGAGTAACAATGAGTAGAGTGAAGAGAGTCAAAAGGGAAACCTCGCTACTGCAAGAATTTGGAGATTTTGAAGACACGCAACGACACAAGAGACAGTTTGGAATCTCCCTTGATCATTTATTTGGTAATAAAGCAGGAACTGAGGTACCCAGTCATTCTAAAATTCAGAGGAAAACTATCTTGGCGTGTTGATTGATTTAATCACACGATCAATGGCATCGGATATTGGCTTAGTGCATTTTGGGTCATTCCTCTCTAGCCTAAAGTCTGATAATGGGGACTTCACCACTGGGGATTTTCTGTCGGCTTTTTCTCAAGAATTTGGAGAGGATAAAGCGGAGGCTCTTCGTGAGTTGGCAGTAAAAAATTAAGTGGAATGAAGATCTCGGGTATCTCAAATAGTGATCGTGCTAATAACCAAAGTGAGAGAAACCACAGCCCAAACCAACGCTCTGTCTTTACACACACCTCCTCTGGTGAAGAACACACCTGGGTCCACAACTCGAGCTCCTCAGGACAGACTGAGGCTATACTGGCTGGTGTAGGGAAGTCCTCTGCAGCAAAGTCAGGGAGCTATGATGTAGGCTCGACCTCCTATGACTATGATGCCTCTAGCACCTTGGAAGTTGGACAAGGCTTCACCAAAAAAGCTTTTAAAGTGCGATTTAGAGTAGAAGGTAAGAGCATCATCTGAGAAAAATGAATTGCAGTATAGTACAGTATAGGAAAAGAAAGGCTAGCAATATTAATACATGATTTCTGCAACAATTTGTCATTTGCACTACAAATTATTCACATTAGAACCCCTATCACTTCATCAGACTAGGTCTATAGTGCTCCTTATTAATTGTCATATAAAATTAATTATTTGCTACTTCTTTATAAATTGCTGCCACATGATTTTTTTGACTACTACATATTATATGCTGTTCACACTCATAATATCTGCCCATCTTCTTGCTCCAGCATCTTCTCCAACACTCAAAATCACTTTAATACACTCTTTTCACTGGCATATCATTATCCATTCATTTAACATGACCAGACCATCTTTATACATTCTTAAATTTTGCCAATATAGACTTTATCACTCCATATCAATTCATAACATTTTATTTCCTTACTCCAAAGACCATACTTTCTTTTCAAGTTATCCAGTTCTACTGCCCTAATGCTTAACTTTTCACATGCATGCCACACCAGCATCTTGTAGTCACAAACAAAGGTTTACCTGATTTTTACCTGATTTACCTGAGGGCCACTAACCCTAGTGGCCTCGATGAGGATAGGAAGACGGCAGCTTGTTGAAAGTCCCTCATTTGCCTTGATGAGTTTTTCTATGTATATTTTAAAACTCCAAACAGTTTCAACAGTTATGGCTGCAGCAGGTAGGTGGTTCCATGGGTTAATAATCCTGTGGGTTATTGTAGTGTATTTGCATTTGTCGATATTAAAGGCATTTGGCAGTCTTCTTTATCATGAACATGCCTAACATTTCTCTCGGTTTACATTAGGTAACATATGTGTCAGCCTCCGACAACTACTAACATGACACTTTCAAAGTAACAGGCAAAGTAACCAAGACATAAATCTGAAGGCAATTGCAGAAAGGTTATTGACCCATGCAAGGCAGCTCCTATTTATACCCAACCACACTTACTAATATATTTGTGCAGATGAAAAGTCGCAATTACGTGGCTGAAAAATGTTGACCAAACCACACACTAGAAATTGAAGAGACGACGATGTTTCAGTTCGTCCTGGACCATTATCAAGTCGATTGTGTATACTAATATTAGTATATACTAATATAAACATATTCAAATATCTTTGCCTAATCTACACTTAAAGCAATCCAGCATCTCTATGTATGTTATGTTACAGGTACTTGTAAGTTTACTGAACACATTTCCAACACCCACACCACTGTCTAAATTATACTGCAAACAACAAAAAAAGAAAAAAAATATATTTACAATAAAAGTAATAATACTGATTAAGTACTAGTCAGTGGTACTATAGGAACTCTACTGAACAAGAGGCCGCCAGGTTTGTCCATGTGCTAATCTGACACTGCTTAATTTGCTGATTATGCAATAACCTTTTAAATAATTTATATTCAGTTTTTTGTTCTGTTTAATATCATGCAAATTATATACTGTATTACATGCAGGTGATGAGTCACAATAACGTGGCTAAAGTATGTTGACCAGACCACACACTAGAAGGTGAAGGGACGACGACATTTCGGTCCGTCCTGGACCATTCTCAAGATCGACTTGAGAATGGTCCAGGACGGACCGAAACGTTGTTGTCCCTTCACCTTCTAGTGTGTGGTCTGGTCAACACTGTATTACATGGTTATGCCACATTCGTACTAATTTCCCACACTTATCTTTTATTTCTCACTTATAATCCTTTATATTGATTACTTGAATTTTTCATTATCACTTAAATCTACCTAAGGGCCACTATCTCTAGTGGTCTCAACGGGGACAGGAAGCTGGCAGCTTGTGAAAGGTCCCCCACTATTTTTCACTACTATTCTTTCCCTTGTAGCATCTTCCATCTCTCTCAACTCGGTTTTACCCATTTCCATGACTATACAGTATCTCCATTTTCATCCATTGCATGCTACAGGTCATGGAGTAGGGGCAACAGACAAGCTGGGAGAAGCCATGGATGGCCTGCTGGAAGCAGCAGATGCAGGGCAATTGGACATCGATTTTGGAGAACGCCAGTTACGTGTGGCTACCATAAGACTCAAGGAGCACCCAGAGTTCATCTGTGAGGCTGGCAGTGTGCCCAGAGATGGACAGTGTGGTGAGATATCCTCATATATTTTTGTTTTAGTTTGCATGCATCATGTCTGACTTGCTTATCATATCCATGTTACTGTTCAGTACTTTGCAATATGTAATTTATATTTTTATGTTGGTCTATTTAGATAATTGCATGCCATTTTATTTTGATGTGCAGTATTTGGGACATCAAAGGCCTTGGTATTATGAAGTAAAGTATTGTTGTAAGATGGAAGTAGGTAGATGTCAAAACCTTCAGGAGATACATAGCCAAATACACAATTACACATACAGAGAGAGACTGAAGCTGTTTGACTGACTGACTGTGACTGCCTCACTGACTGAGAATGCCTACCTGCTTGTGCCTGCTCAACAACAACAAAGGCAAGGGAATAGGTGAAGAGTTAAACATAAGAATTGTATAAAGATGTTCTAATGGCTCAGATGGCAAGAATCAAGGAAAACGACAGAACAACTCCGCCACTAACACTTATTGTACCAGTGTTTACACATGAAATTACCTTGCTCTGTTCAAAATTATGAAGTCAAAAGGGTTAGTGCTTTATGCATGGGATCACAGTACTATTATTGTACAGTACTGTATTTCTTTTGATAATTATGTAGTACTGCTGACTGGGGAATTGTGGGTTGCAGCATTACACTAATTTTCCACATGAACATTTTGATTTATTTACATTAATTAATAGAGACTTGGGAGGTTGTTTGTACTGTATGTGTGGGTGTTTGTAAAGTGGATTGTTTCTATAATGGGAACTCCACTTGACAAAGATTATAGCGAAGACAGGACTCCTCAAGTGTATCTCTCATCCTGTATTTATATTTAGGCAGATATGCTTTGGCAGTTAAAGATATGGATTGTTGGGTGTGTAGTGAATTTTTACAAATTCCTCCAAATCTCTAAAATTCTTTAATATGCACTATCATATAATGCAAAATATATTCATTCTATGTAATGTAATTTTATCACTGCAGTTAAAAGTACGATATACAGTACAATAATGATAAAATCCAACACTACTTTCAACTAAGACAAACCATAGTGTCCCAACAATACAGCTGTGTTTGTTTCCCAGTTTTTATTGCATAATTGTTTCAACATGCATTTCCTTTTATCAGTCAAATGCCCTGTGGGAACGTTCTTCAATGTGGTGTTTCGAGAGTGTCTACCATGTCCCCAGGGATCCTTCCAGCCTCAGGAGGGGCAGGTGTCCTGCCTCGTCTGCCCCGAGAATACCTCTACCAAGAGCGGCAATGCCAAGAGTGATCAGGACTGCAAAGGTTTGTCTTGTTTACATCTCGTGCTTATGTTTGCTCTCTCAAATGTTTTTATTCTATTTAAGTACACAATAAGTTATATAAATGTACAGTATTTATTGAATAAGAGTAAAGTTACATTAAATATACAATATTCTGTATGTACAGTACTGATGTGTATCAATGCTCTCCCAAATTTGGCTATGGTACCTGTATTGTAATTAAATTAACATGGATATGCATGATAGTTCACTACTGATAAGTATTTCCTTTTCATGCCTAAGGATAAAACTGCTTTAAATATATTGGAATAATGTACTAGATATTTTATAATCATAGCCAGTCAAGAAAAGTAGCTCCCCCCCTGGCTCTTATGCAAAGCTTATTGCAAAATAAAATTCTGCTGTATTATGAAATATTTATCAAAATGCAAATCCTCCCCATTTTGTGATACAAAAGAATATTATAAAATATTCTCAAAGATAAAAATGCCTTGCTTCTCTTCTCACTATACGTACAGAATATTGTACTGATCACGCAGACAGTGGGAATTAATGTGGGTGTGTGGGGTGGGTGCTGATTAGTGGGTGGTGCTTACCATGTTTATGAGAAGCAAGAACTAGCTTTATGTCCCTCTTTTTTTCTTTATGTCCCTGCTGTAGCTATTAAAACTGGTACAGTACATTTATACCATCTACATTCTAGTAATTACCTCAGTAATTACCTAATGCTCTGTTATACTTGCTCCTGATGCTGTAAAAGTTTAAGTTTTACTTAGTGAGCTAAACTAACTTAGACCAAAGTAAAGCAGCATAAGGTCAGGTTAATTAGCTTATGTTTGATTTGGAAATATTTACTAGCTTATAATGCACATATATACACCATTCCACTCCAGCTCAATGTCTACCTGGGTCATTCTCTGAGGATGGGCTGGAGCCATGTTCCACGTGTGAGATAGGACACTACCAAGATGAGTATGCCTCCTATACATGTGCCAACTGCCCCCACGATACCACCACTT
This sequence comes from Procambarus virginalis, assembly GCA_020271785.1. Classification (NCBI taxonomy): domain Eukaryota; kingdom Metazoa; phylum Arthropoda; class Malacostraca; order Decapoda; family Cambaridae; genus Procambarus; species Procambarus virginalis. Next base: position 3,934,869 of record WNGS01159612.1, read on the forward strand.
GGCGACGTGGCAGCTGGCTCTTACAAGAATGCAAGCGTAAGTAGTGAATTTCACAATTCTGCAACCAAATTGGAGACTTTTAGCAAGTGGGATGTAATTATCAGTCAGTGCAAGAGAGCTGACAAGTGATCATTCAGGCTTGCAAACTTGCAAACAGCTTGTAGGCTATTATAGGTTTATTCCCAAAACAGATGTATATTTGCTTCATTTAGGGATAGCATATCCTTGTTTTCTGTTGGAGACAAGTCATGATTACCATGGGTCATTAATCCCCCTCATTATTCTGTAGATCCTTGCAATAAAATACAGGTACAGGTATCGCCATCTCCCTTCAGAGAAGGAAGAGGCTTTATAGAGCTATGAATCGGGTCTCCCAGTCACCGAATGAAAGGGCAGTCCCACATTTTTATATTATCATGTACTGTATTTTCCACCATTACCCGTTACATCCTTCATTAATAACTTACTTTCCTTTGTACAGCCTTGTGTGGTGAGGGAAGGGTGTCAGAGACTGGGCTAGAGCCTTGTTTCAACTGCCCCCAGGGATACTTCCAGGAGCAACCAGGCCAGACCCAGTGCTTCAGGTACTGCATCAACAACAATATCATTCATTTAATGCTGAATCAATGTTATCACTAATTCACTGTTGAATCAACATTGATTATTTGATTTGGCATTGAATTGGCACTGCTCTTAGGTAGTGTGCACTGGGAAGTTACTCATGTGACCTTTTCCAGAGGATCACAGTAACATGTTAGTAATTTATAGTTTTCTTGGTAGTTATGAAAGAGAGAGAGAGGAAGAGAGGGAGAGAGATAGATAGATAGGTGAAGGAATGATTGGAACTGTTATTGAGCATTGTAACTACCTTCCACTCCCAGTCCTCATGCTTGTGATACATTCCCACAGGTGCCCAGGGGGAGGAAACACTCCTGCAACTGGTACTACTTCCATGTATGATTGCGACGGAGTATCCAAGGATGACCAGGTATGGTATAAGCACCACCCACCTCTTGCCTTAACATGTCCAACATTCTGTTCAAATGCTTATTTGATCCCTTGTCCGTCTGGCCCCATCTGTCTCGGCTCTTACAAATGATTTTATAGGATATAACACTCATCATCAGACAGGAGGTAAATGGGTTGGAAGGTTATACAGTATATATTAAAAAGTAGACACTCGTTTATTTATTGTAGACACATCAGCACCCTACAATGCTCCTCATCACATGTCGTATATACTACTAATACATTCATGCCCTCTTTACAAACTACCTCCAATCAGCATTTTTCTTTACCATACACCCTTTCCCACACTTATTTTAGTTAATATCCAACTATGTAGGAATGTCTCTTTTCATTTGTTGCCACAGAGTGGTCTTGGTAAAAGCAGAGCTGGTGTGCAGACTAGCTTTGTGTTCAGGTTTGAGGCAGGTTTGTGTTCTTTAAATTATAGCAACCTAAGTTGGGCCAGATGCCAAAAGTGTGTGTTTGCCAGCTAACCTGCATGCTTCTTAACAGAATGTAATTGATCTATCCACCCTCTCCATCATCTCATTTCTTTCCTATTCAGAGTTGCATGATGAAACAGACACTGGCTGACTGGCCCAAGAATTTCTTCCCTCAAGATTATCTTTGCGCTTGTAAATGAGTGGGGCTATGCCAGTTGGTCTAAAGTTTTCTGCTGTACAAATTACACTTGCTCGACACTTGATACACACAACTAAATCACACTCGCTAGACACACATGATACAAAGCAAACTAGATAACTTTTGCTGGACCTTTGATACACACTAGTCTACATAACTTTTCAGTCTACCTATTGAGTAAAGTTTAACTGCAACTTGCTAATTGTTTGTTGTAATGTGCCAATAACTATTTGGTGTTTTTTGCAGGCTGCATACACCACCTTGCAGAAACTCGCCATTAATGACTGTTTCAGCATCCCCTGCCAGAACCTGGGCACCTGCACCCCTATGGACTTCGGTTATGTTTGTCAGTGCCCTCCTGGCTATTCTGGTGAGTTTACTTTCTCTGGTGCTCTCACTAATTCCAGCAAGTTTAGCAAAACCCATTTGACTATAGCCACATATCTTAGTCTAATCAGCCATATTCCCTGTGTTTCTTTGACTTGTATAGTCATGCAACTCACTATAATTTTGTTAAATAAACTTGTATACCTAATTTCTTCAGTGGTAATAAAGACTTCTATATAAAGGCTTCTCAATTTAATGTTTTTTCCTTTCATGTCTAATCATCTTGGATGTTAAATAATGCTAATAAATAATGTATTTTTGTATATCTATAAAAAAAAATAATACAGAGGGTTTGATTAGAAAGCCACTAAACATGCACTGGTTTCATGTACAGGTCAGCAGTGTGAATCCGAGATGAACGAGTGTGAGAGTGAGCCTTGCCACAATAACGCCACCTGCATGGACCTGCTCAATAATTTCCGCTGCGAGTGTCCACCAGGGTTCACAGGCTCCCACTGTGAGATTGACATCAACGAGTGTGACCCAAATCCCTGCATGAATAGCGCCACCTGTGTTGACTTAGTTGATGCTTTCAAGTGCATCTGTCAGTCAGGGTTTACAGGTTAGTGTATAGCTAAAAAAATTGTAAGCTTCTTTTCTTGCTAAAACTTAGTCTGAGAAAAGATAGGTAATGATTAAATGGGAAAGGCATTGGTGAATAAAATCAAGAATGTTTTTAGTGTTGAAAAATTATGATTGAAGTAACAAATCAAATCAAATGTTTATTCATGTAAAAGTACATACATACAAGGTGAGTTACAAACACAATGTTGGTTTTATAGATAGAACTAGTACATACAATTCCAAAAGCTAGTACATGTGCAACAGCATTTTGGGCAAGGTGTGGGAAAAAACACTTAGACTAAAACTTAATAATAGTTTTCATGGAGAAAACTAAATAGTTTTCATGGAGCAAGATGAGAGGAGTGGGAAGATTAGAGATGTAAGGTACAGTATAGTGAATGAGCATATTCATATACTGTACTATATAGTAAGTCAGCATATCCTTATTCCGTAATACGTTGGGTTTTACATCTGTACAAAAATTAAAAGTAATTTTTGCAATATTACTGTAGATACTTATTTTTTTTTAATTTTTCTCATCCATAAGTAATGACTGCCCTTGCTTTGTAGGTAGAATCACTCGAGTAGAAAAACATTCAAATAAAGTTAAAATCATGAGAGTACTGTACTTAATGCAAGTACTGTAATATCTTGGTTTTGCATCTACCGTACTACCTTGCTCATGATGTTTTTTACAAACTAAGGCACTACTGTATTAAAAAATAATTCTGTTTAAAATATTTTGTATTTCACAGTACTGTGCCTATATAAATTAGGATCCTACTGTATAAATGTGGCTCAGTAAAATCTTTTGAAGTTCCTGGAAGCTACTGAACTAAATGTAATGAGTTTATATTCCACTCTGTAGGAGTGGAGTTATATTGTAACTTACAGGCTATATAGTACCTGGGAGTTAGACAGCTGCTACGGGCTGCTTCCTAGGGTGGAGTGTAACGAAAAGGAGGTCTGGTCGAGGACCGAGCCGCGGGGACGCTAAACCCCGAAATCATCTCAAGATAACCTCAAGATTACCTTGTGATGATTTCTGGGCTCATCGCAAGGTAACCTGTAAGTTACAATGTATAACTCCACTCCTAGGGTACTGTATGGAATTCAAACTCATTACATTTGGTTCAGTACCACCCAGGAACTTCAATAGATATTATTGAACCACATTTATACAGTAGGATCCTAATTTTAGTGCATGGAGATTCATGCATTCCTAGAGACATTGTAAAACAGTAGGGAAAATACGATGTTATCCAAGAAGATTAAGCTTTTTCATATGATAAAAGTACTGGCTGGTAGAATACTAAAGAAAACATGAATCGATAACCGGTAAATAGGGCAACACAATGAACTATATTAAAATAGTCTAAAATAAAATAGAGCTAAGATTTTAAACAAAAGTAGGCCAGACCAAAATACAGGTAAGATAACCACTCAAGCACTACTTCTTCTCTTCACTTGCAAACTTCTTCACACACATTCCTTTTATTGTATCTTTATCCTAATTAATATTTATACAGAGGTTTATATAATGACCTTGCCCGAAATGCTGTGTGTATAGTGGCTTTAGGCATAGTAATAGCTCTCTCTAGAAATCCAGCATTATGTTTGTTACTCATTTTGAATGTATGTACTTTTACCTGAATAAACATTACCTATCTATCTTATCTAGCTTAGGGTATTATGTGCAGATTTTTTGTTTTGTTTTAAAATTCTTTTGAATCATTTTATCATGCAGAATCTGATAATTCAAAATGATGTGTAGACTAAAGATCTAGCTGTAAATATCTGTAGATGTACATAAATGTATGATAACTGAAGATATGATGCATAAAGATACTGTCTGCAGAGACTCAACACATTTGAGCAAGTCTTGATACTTGTCCTATACTGTAATAGATTGTTTATGATTTTGTAGTAAATTCATCAACTGCTTAGATATTGTTTTGATGCCCCATGATCAAGTGTGTACCCCAAGGTGAAGTGTGCGACACGGACATCGATGAGTGTAATGGCAGTCCTTGTTCTGAAGGAGCCACTTGCCAAGACCTCCTCAACGACTTCGCCTGCCTCTGCCCTCCAGGGGACACGGGACGCTTTTGTGAGACTCACATTAATGAGTGCGAGTCCTCCCCTTGTGAACATGGTCTCTGTATTGATCTCGTCAATGATTTTAGGTGAGTTGAGGAATATCAGGAAACAAAGTACCAGCTATACATTGATTGCTGTTTACAGTACAGTACAGTATTTATATTTCCATGCCTAAATCACCGCCTCATGATGTAGGATATTTCCAGTATTGTGAGGGATTATTGCAGTCATGCCCGCAATATAGAAATTACATTTCTACGACTATGTTAATTTTTTACCTTACTTGTGATAAGTTCCTGTAGCACAGCAGTTTATTGTAGTTGACTCACAACTGCTTGAACTTCAGATTGATTCCCGGGCAGGGGTGGATGCTTGGGTACATTTAATTACGCTTGATGTAGAAGATGTACTTAACAGTAAATGGGTACCTGGTAGTTGGGTGACTTCAAAAAGTCTAAGTGTAGACTTTCTGTCCTCAACAATTGTCAGGGGCTGGAAATGTGTCAAAGGTAGCTTCATCCTTTCTCAGGAGGCTTTCTACACTTCTAAATCACTTATGTGATGCCATGAAATCACTTTTGTGATGATATGATGGCATTCTATCATTTGTGTGCATGTGCTTATCTCGACAGTCACCAGTACAATTAGTTATTAAATCGTTCACAATTTGAAACTCCTAGAGTACTGCACTACAACTCCATATATTAATTTCCTACTCTTCCCCCACTCTCCCTCAGATGTTTGTTTCCAAAGTTATCACAATAATGATCACCTGCTCCTACAGGATTAGCCTCCTGAATTCACATAGCTGTGCTGCAGGGGCTTGAGTTTCATTTTTTTCGTCCTGAATCTCGTTCTTCAATCTACTAGTATATCAGTTTCAAAATCCATAGGATTCTGTCATATATGTAATATCAAGTTGCTAATAAAGTATGTTGCCATTTCTTTATTATTTTAATGCAAAAAAATTATAATATCCTTGACAAATTTGGATATTTAGCTTACCGTGTGTTTGGGTATGTTATGCACCCTTCTCTATATTCCACCTATGTGAAAATAGTATGTCCTTATCTCCTGTATCAATTCCCCTGAGTTAGGTATATGGTGATCAATTCTACTATGTTTCGTCTCTCTTCCAGTGACATGATGTTTGTGTCAGATGTGTTTCCAAAATAATCCCACCATGATCAACTTGTGCCAGCAGAATTAACCTTCCTATATATGTGTGTGTGTGTGTGTGTCAGGTGCGTGTGTGAGCCAGGGTACACAGGTGACACATGCGAGCTGGATGTGGAGGAGTGTGCATCTCAACCGTGTGCTAATGGTGCTACCTGCACCGATTGGATCAATGGCTTCTCCTGCACCTGCAGCCCGGGGTACTCTGGCAAGCTCTGCACCACTGGTAATTACCACAACGTGTGCCTAATAAGATTGACCATAATAATTGAAATATCACTATCCTTAACCCTTAAATGGCTCGGCTAATTAGAAGTCTACATTGTGGTGTGCATGACAAAATTTTCTTTAGAAAAAATTAAATTTGGCTAATCAAAGCACAGGTGGTGATGTCAGATAGCGATTGGAGTCATTTAAGGGTTAAGTATTAGGAATCTGAATTCTGTTTCTTATACTAAAGATACCCTGCTTGAATTATTGAATCTATTTCTTGATGTTTAGTGCAACTGTGCTTTATAGATTATTTTACAATATAACATTAAACTACATTATATATTTAAATTTATAATATGAAGTTGTTCGAAGACCTAAATCAAGGTTTTAAATCAATGTGATTTTTTAATGATTTATGTACAGTACTTTAAATTAATAAATTTTCAAAATTTAAATGGAAAATAGCAGTATATTTACTATAAGATTGTACTTGTTACTGAAACATATTTTGTTGTTGTAAGGAAAAAAATAATTGACCCTCATTTAGGCTAAACATAGTGTTCTTTCTCAGAAATGCCAACAGACTTCATGTTGGAGTTTCAATCATCTGGCATCCTCAACTACGTGTCCATTGAAGGCTTCAAGAAACCTCACACCAGTGTGAGTGACAATTGTCTGACACCTTCAAAAGTTAACACTTTACTCTCCCTTATTTCATTTAGGTTTTTATGTTATCCACCTATTTCCAGAATGTCTCAAAATTACATTTCCATACAGTTAAAATAAAGTTGTAGCATCAGTATATAGCAACGTTATGGGTCTTACAGTACAGTGGTCTATGTCTTTGACTCGCAATCTAGGATCCTGGGTTCGATTCTATAGTGGGACAGAAATAATTGGGACCATTTCCTTTCACTTGATGCAGCTACTCATTTAAATAGGTACCTGGGAGTAAGGGATTTGTAGATTGCATCTCGGGAAAGTCTGTGTCTAAACATTGTCTTCCTTTACCCAACAATGGAAATTATTTTCATCAATAATAACCCAAAAAAAGTATATTATATGTAATGACTAGCACCAGTCTATTTTGTTCTAGATATATTACCTGTTATACCATTCAGTACTTGGAAGGACTTTTGAGTTTTTAATGAATTGACCTCTGGTGGTTATTCTGAACTAATGACTCAGAATAGCTAAAAAGACTATTTTAGCACCTACAGAAATCTTTGGGATTTTTTAAGATTTCCTGCGGAATCAAGCTGTGTATTTTCCATTCTGATTGTGTACGACTCCATCCAAGAATGAGGTCTTACTGTAAGGAACTAAAAAATGTGAAACCTCTGAATAAACACAAGAGACTATAAATATTTAAACTGATATATAAATTTGCATTGAATGAACTATTTTTGTATATTTTGTTACTGTGAGTACTTTCATAGTTTCTTTTATGTTTAAAGATCACTTTCCCATTGTTCTTTCATAGTTTGCCATTACTACTACTGCTGTCTATATTCAATCTTCTGCAGGCGACAGTGTGCATGTGGATGCGCTCAGAGGACCGGGATAATTATGGTACTCCCTTCAGCTATGCCACAGATCAGCATGATAATGCGTTCACCCTCACCGACTACAATGGGTATGTCTTAGTGTTTTCTTGTGTGCTTCTGTAACGTGTATTATAAGAGGTGTTCTGATGACAAGGCTCAGGTGATGGCAGTTGCTGTTTAGTTATAGGTGTCTATGGATTACAGGTAACTCTTGATGACAGGTACCTGTACACGCTAGGTTGAGCATTTTAGGCAGAGTCCTTATCTCTAATTGTCATTTATTCAGCAGTGATTTTCAGTGTAAATTAGTTAATGGGCTGTGTTTTGAAGGTAGAGTTAAGGTTGTCTCATCTCTTAGGGTTACTGCTTGATAGGGTCCCACACTAGCTGAGAGTTTTGGGTGTTGTGTTGGCAGCAGATTCTACACCTTGAGCAAATGTCTATCAAGTTGGGGGCTTCAGGACTAGCTTTCCTGGATGATGAGGGTACATAAATGCTTATTGGAGACAGGTATTTGCTGTGTTCACTCATGACTGCTATACCAAGATTTATCATAAAACCTTTTGGTCGGTGTTCAGCATTAATTATACAAGGTGTATGTTGCGATATTAACATATTGAGATATTTAAATAAGCTATGAGTAATACAGTCAGTTTACAGTGCAACCTATTCTCTCTCTTGTGTAAAGTATCTATGTTTGTGACTAGAAAATCTAATGCTTTAATGACTGTATCTGGTACCAGCATTTTTAAAGGCATGATGGCATCAGTTTGTGACCTTTCATTCTGCTGCTTTCCAAAGTTATATATTGTGTCCTTTATAGGCTCATGATCTACAGTAAGGAAAGCAATATGACAATGGAGCCACTTGGACTACAGCATCCTTGAAGAGTCATACATGGGGCTTGAGAGTCACTTGAGACAGTGATATTATCATAAAGCCTGTGAAATGACAAGGAATGAATATATTGCTAGCAGATTGTGGGCTAGGGCTCAAAAGCACATCTAAACCCTCAATTTCTGTGGGGAGCCCCTACGGCTCCCTGGAGCTTATCGGGCTAATGTATGTTATGTTAGACCGGGACACTAGCTATGGAGTTCAGACCTACCAGGGACCAGCGCCAGAACCTGGCCCCTTCAGAGAGGTTTCAGGGAGCAATGGCCCTGGAAAACCCCATATAGTTGGGGGTTTTCCTTATCTGCCATCGACCGGGGTTAGGCACCCAGAAAGGTAGGCGTAACAAAACAAACCCCACATGGTAGAAAACTACAACAAACCGAACAGAAAGGTAGAAAAACTCCCTACAATCACAAGGAAACAATCAAACAATCACTTACTGCCGCGCCGGTTGTCCGCGCAGCCCTCCCCTCCCCGGGAGGGGGAGGGGGGGCCCCGGACCTCACCGCGCCGGCTGCCTTCAGTTCGCAAGCTAGTGTCAACCGGGATACACGCTTCTCTGGCCTCAATTTCCTTAGCGGTTTTTGCCTCGTGTGGCGTTCTCTGCTGTTTTTGTGGTTTGCGGTGGCCAGGAGTACTTCATCAGTGCCGGGGCTGCATGCGTCTAGGGGTTTCCTTCCCTAGGCGCCCTGTGAGTACTGCCCTTGCGTGTCAGGGTTATCTTCTCTGGGGCGTTCGGGAACCGCTCCCGTAGAGGTTCTTGCTGCTCGGCATTTGCCTCGCCCTTGGGGCCAGCTGGGGCTTGGGGCTCTTGTTTGGCCTTGGGTAGGGAGTGGTGTTGTGCTGGTTAGGGCGCCAAGGTGTTGCGCTGCCTGCCACCTACGCGGCGACCGGTGCCTGTTGCCTCTGGGGACGGTGTACTTTTGCGGGGTTTTTCTTTTGTTTTGTTTTACTTTGCCTGGTGGAGGCTCTGCCTTGTGGGCCCATAGTTCCCCTGGTATTGTTTTGGTGGCCCTCTGCTAGGCCCCCGTGCTTGTACACGTCCCAGGGGTTTTCAGTATTAATCTTACCCTTGTTTTTGGGTTCTTCACCGGTTAGCAACACCTTGCCGGGCTTCCGTAGTTGCTAACCTACGGGCCCTGGAAACCCTGCGGGCTCGGGGACCATGGATGCGTCTCCCGAGTTCCAGCCTGCCTTGTGCGGGTTTGAAGTTGCGATGTGCCCTTGTCTCAGGGTGACAGTCACCTGTTTTGCCTCCGTCATGCTGCCTGTTGGGTCAATGACACCTTTGACCCTGAGTCTTGCGAGTCGTGTTCTCTGCTTGTGCTCCAGTTTTACTCTGAGGATGTTCCGTCAGGGTACAGGCAGCATCAGCGTTGCATGTTAGGTTAGGTTATTGCAACGCGCTAGGTAGTTTCCCACCTGGATGCCCCGAGGCTGCCCCGTTTTGGTTTTCGGGACCCTGACCTGGGGGCGTTGGTCGCTATGGCTCTGACTCCAGCCGCGCCCTGGTCCTTCCCCTGTGGTTCTTCATGTGAGCCTCCCCCCTGTGTCCGGCTCCTAAGCGTCGGAGGTTTCGGCATCGGCGCAGGTTTTATTGGTGGTG
>WNGS01159612.1:3945108-3969444 GCA_020271785.1 Procambarus virginalis
CTTCTGCTGCTCTGTTGAAGCTTTTGCGCCCATCCTGAAGGAAGCGGTGTCTCTGTTCTATTCTTCTCGCCTCGCGTGCCGTCAGGCTGTGCTCGCCCTCTCTTTGGATTCGCTTGGGCCCTGGCTCTTAGGTTTTCGTCTCCGTTTTGTCCGTTGCTGTTTGCAGAGTCTGCGGTCTCTCAGTTTCTGCACGCGGCTTCGTCTAGTTGTCGCCCTATGGCGGACTTGTTGCTTCTCCGGAGCGGTACTTCTCGTCGGTCTCGGAGAGGTCGTGCCAGGGTTCCGGGGTCCGCTGGTCGGGGTAGGCCATTGGTGCCAGTTTCTGAGCCGTCGTTCCCTTCGGGGCCTGCGTCGTCTGGTCGGCGCGGTGATCGCTCTGTTCGACGGTTGGGTTCTCGTAAGGGGCGTCGGCCCTTTCGCGGGTTGCCCCGTTGAGGGGCGATGGGGGGGAGGCTCGCTCTGTTTGCCCACGCTTGGTCCCACGATTTGTGGGCCTTTTCGGTCGTGTCATCCGGCCTGCGGTGGCGTTGGGCGACTCGTCCTCCTTTGGGGGCTCGGGGTTAACAGGGCAGGTTTCTTCCCCTGCGCTTCGTCACGTCATCTTGGAGTGGGTGCGCTTGGGCGTGATCGAAACGACTACGTCCCTCAGATGGGTTTCCCGTCTGTTTCCAGTGCCGAAACGGGACTGTGCGGATCTGAGGTTCATTCTGGACTTGTCCCGTCTGAACCTCTGGATTCCTTGCCCCTCCTTTCGGATGACTACTCTGTCTCAGGTCCGGCTTCTGTTGGAGCCGGGTGCTTGGATGGTGTCCCTGGACCTCAAGGACGCGTATTGGCACGTTCCTATTCATCCGGGGTTCAGGGACTGGTTAGGTTTCGTGGTGGGGCATCAGGCTTACCGTTTTCGGTGCCTCCCTTTTGGCTTGAATCTGGCACCTCGCGTTTTCACGCGTCTGACCCGGGTTGTGGTGACCCGTCTGCGTCTTCTAGGGATTCGGGTTTTGGCCTACCTCGACGACTGGCTGGTGTGGGCTCCCAGTCGGTCGCGTGTCTGCTCGCCAGGGATGTGGTTCTTTCCCAGCTCGCCCGGTTCGGGTTCCTGGTGAACTGGAGGAAGTCCCATCTGGTTCCTTCCCGGGTTCGGACCTGGCTGGGTCTTCTTTGGGATTCTCGGACTGCTTCCTTGTCTCTCCCTCCTGGGGCGCTGCAGCGGCTGCAGGACCGCCGTCTGCTGTTTCTGAAGGGGTACCGGGTCACTCGGCGGTTGCTCGAGCAGTTGTGCGGGAGTCTCAACTTCGCCATGCTAGTCTACCCCCGGGTCGGGTTTGGCTTCGGCGTCTGTTTTGGTTCCTTCGGGAACGTCCTTTCCGCTCTCTCGCGATCGTTGGGTCGTCCTCCGTGGTTCTTACGCCGGTTGCTGCGTCACGGCTTCCTCTTCGGTTTTTCGGGGTTCGGTGCCTTGGCGCCTCCCCGAGCCCTCGCTCGATGTGTTCACGGACGCGTCGTCCCTCGCTGGGGTTTTGTGACCAGTGCTCACCAGGCAGGCCAGGGTCGGTGGGGTCCGTCATTCCGTCGGGCTCACAGCACGGTTCGGGAGTTCGCGGCTGTCTGGCTCGCCCTTCGGAGGATTCGGTCGCTCAAGGTTCGACCATTCGCCTCCATTCGGACTGCTCTCCGGTGGTTCATTGCCTGAACCGCGGAGGTTCTCTTCGGTCCTTGCCTCTGTGGGGTTGGTCCCTTCGAGTGGCTCGTCTCCTGGATTCTCGGGGTTTGGCTCTCCGTGCGGTTCACGTCCGGGGAGTGTCCAACGTTCTGGCGGACGGTCTGTCTCGCTTCATTCCCCTTTCCACGGAGTGGACGGTCGACGACGCCTCGTTTCGTTGGATCTGCCAGACGTACGGTCTCCCAGATGTGGACCTCTTCGCGTCGGCGTGGTCTCGGCGTCTCCCGATTTATGTGACTCCCTTCCCCGACTGCGAGGCGTTCGCGGTGGATGCCTTTCAGCAGGACTGGTCGAGGTGGGGTTACCTGTACCTCTTTCCTCCGGTCCAGCTGTTGCTTCGAGTTCTGGTCCAATTGGAGACTTTCTCAGGGAGGGTAGTCCTTGTGGCCCCTTGGTGGCCAGCCCAGCCTTGGTTTCCTGTGCTCCTCGCTCGGTGCCCGAACCCGGGACGTTTCCCGCGGCTCCGCCTCTTTCAGAAGGTCGGTCCGGTCCGGTACAGGGCTGGTTCGCTCTTCTCCTCTGCTCTTCGCGTCTGGTCTTTTTGACGCGGGTGTATCACCATTTCTATGGTGATCAGGTGGCTTCATTGATGGTGTCCCACCTGAGAGCTTCGTCTAGGCGGCAGTATGAGGTTTCCTGGCGTTCTTTTCGCCACTTTCTGGCTCTTCGTAGGTTGTCTTTTCTTTCGGATCGGGTTGTTTTGTCCTTTCTTTCTTGGCTTTTTCAGGACCGTCATTTGATGCCTAATACTGTCGCCTCGTATCGTGCGGCGCTGGCGGAGCCGCTCGCGCTTGCTTTTGGGGTGGATGTCACTTCCGCCCCTTTTCGCAAGCTTTCTCGTGCTATGTTTCACCTCCGGCCTGCTCATGCGCCTCCTGAGCCGTCCTGGTCCTTGGACCGGGTGCTCTCCTATCTTTCCTCCTCTCGTTTTGTGGTGGCCCCTTCGGTTCCTGATTGTTTTTCCAAGGCTTTGTTTTTGTTGGCTTTGGCCTCTGGGGGCCGGGTAGGGGAGCTTCATGCTCTCCTCCGGCGCAGGGGTTTCTGCTCTTTCGGTCCTGGGGGTAAGTTTGTCCGTTTACAGCCTTCTCCTTCTTTTCTGGCGAAGAACGAGACGGCTGCTTTCCGGAGGGGTCCATGGGTCATTGATGCTTGGTTGGTTCGGCCGGGGGTGCATCATGTGTTGTGTCCTGTTGCGGCGCTTCGCCGTTACTTGCGCGCTTCGGCCGGTGTGGCTGGGGATGCGCTTTGGGTTGATCCAGTTTCCCTCGTTCCCTGTTCCAGGGCTCGGGTCTCCCAGGTTGTCCGCAGGGTTATTAAATCTAGCCAGCCTGCGGTCTATCCTCGCGCCCATGACGTTAGGAAGTATGCGGCTTTGGCTGCTGTGTTTGGTAATATGTCTTGGGCAAATATTCGGGCGCGTGGTTTTTGGAAATCGAACAGGGTCCTGGCCGCCCGTTATTTGGTGAACGTCCCTGCTCCTCGGCGTTCTTGTGTTGCTTTGGGTCGCAGGTTGCAGCCAGTTGTCTCGACTTCGCGTTGAGGAGTTTGTGGCCGCCGCCTCCCGGGTAAGTCCCTCTTTTTCCTTCTCTTTGGGTAATTAGCTCCAGGGAGCCGTAGGGGCTCCCCACAGAAAACCAGCGTTGAATGTAATGAAACGCCATTTTCTGGGTGAGCCCCGGAGGCTCCCTGGCTACCCTCCCTCCCGTCCGGTCGGCGGATTTTTCGCGTTGGTTGAAGCCTAGTTTCCGAACTGAAGGCAGCCGGCGCGGTGAGGTCCGGGGCCCCCCCTCCCCCTCCCGGGGAGGGGAGGGCTGCGCGGACAACCGGCGCGGCAGTAAAGTGATTGTTTGATTGTTTCCTTGTGATTGTAGGGAGTTTTTCTACCTTTCTGTTCGGTTTGTTGTAGTTTTCTACCATGTGGGGTTTGTTTTGTTACGCCTACCTTTCTGGGTGCCTAACCCCGGTCGATGGCAGATAAGGAAAACCCCCAACTATATGGGGTTTTCCAGGGCCATTGCTCCCTGAAACCTCTCTGAAGGGGCCAGGTTCTGGCGCTGGTCCCTGGTAGGTCTGAACTCCATAGCTAGTGTCCCGGTCTAACATAACATACATTAGCCCGATAAGCTCCAGGGAGCCTCCGGGGCTCACCCAGAAAATGGCGTTTCATTACATTCAACGCTGGTTTTTTGCTCTACCTTCGCTATGCTCTGAGGGTTGCTCCATCTTCTAAGTCCTTTGTATGGAGGGTATGAACTTGTGAATCCTGGAATGGGGTACATGCTGCTGCCTGGTTCGCTCTGAGGTAGATTAAGTTAATCCAGGGTTCTAATTGGCCACAAATGCTACATAGCTTAGAATTCTGGGAAGCCTTGTGCTCATGAACTGTATCTGAGTGTCGGTATATTCTGGCTGGATGACACTGCCTCTAAGAGACTCCCTAATACTATATATGCCCCTGTAGGGTGCTGGACTGCCTGTGGAGCCAGTGCTTTACAGAGCTTGACTGCAAATTGTGAGTCTTTAAGATGAGCAGGATATATAACCTAATGAGTGCAGCAAAATAGCATAATCAGAAGGGAGCTTTTCACAAGCTTGAAACATATTTTTGTGGGAATTTTATTAGACAGTTCAGTATCACATTTGTACATTAATGGGAGAAATGGTTTTATAATAACATTTTGTGTAATAATTCCAAATATTTCAAAACCATCAGTTTATAAATGGTTATAAAATAAATAAATGTTACTAATCTTTCTGCTGTATTTAGGTTATAATGTTGATACAAATTTTCTGCAATAATTTCTGTTTAGAATATATATCTTCTCAGTTGTTGTACATCTTTGTGCCTTCATAATATTCTCATTTTTGCTGATGAAGGAAAATGTATGACAGGAGAATTTTATAAAACATTTAATATACACACATAGCATTACGCATATAGATATTATAACTGGCATATTGGATCCCACTCTGGCAGGTTTGTGTTGTATGTGAATGGGGACAAGCAAATTACGGATGTGCGAGCCAATGATGGACAGTGGCACCTGGTGTGTGCCTCATGGACCAGCCACAATGGCACTTGGGCTATTTACCTTGATGGTGAAAAGAAAGATCATGGCACTGGCCTTGCTGAAGGTGCCACCATCAATGGTAAGTGATTGTAATGGTTAAGTACAAATTTGTCCCAGTGCTAAAGAGCTCTATTGTGTGTATTTGGTGCATTTTTGTTAGTTTCTTTGGTAAATTATAATTTTAATTTTTCTACCTTCAACTAGAAAAATTAAAATATCCAAAGACAATATCCAGCACAATATATCCTTGATTTTCACATAACAGTACTGTAGTTTTCTATTTTATATTCCAAAATATCCCACGATCTTGTTCATTAAGGATTGAAGGGCGCTAGTTCTTCAAGCTGTATAGAAACTGTAATTTTTATATTACAATACAGTACTTACATGTGCTGAAATGATGTTTTGAGGGAAGATTCTGTATATCCCAATGCATTGTTTAGGCCACTTAACTGGCACTGCATGCCGCTCCAAGCAACAACCTTTTAGATCAAGTTACCACATCAAGCCTGGCCCCAGGCAGAGCTCGGGGAGTAGAAGAACTCCTGAAACCAATCAAGTATACTCCAGTGTC
Source organism: Procambarus virginalis (assembly GCA_020271785.1). NCBI lineage: Eukaryota > Metazoa > Arthropoda > Malacostraca > Decapoda > Cambaridae > Procambarus > Procambarus virginalis. Next base: position 3,950,477 of record WNGS01159612.1, read on the forward strand.
ATTAATGACAGTATGCATTTCAAAAGTAAATCTTGAATAAAGAAATTATCTGGTTTATCTTTTATCTACATTTATCTTTTGCCGTCTCGCTGTTATTAACACTGTAATTTGCCTTTCTTCCTGTTTTGATGATAGTTTGGCCATAAACAATATTTTTATGCTTGAAACACAGCAGATTAGTGATTTTATGAATGGTACTTCTCTTGTCTTAACATTCTCCATTATTCATGTATCATATGTATGTACTCTTGCATACACAAAATAATACATATTACAGTATTATAAATTGCCTTCTACACTTTCATGGAAATAAACATTCTATTCACCTGAACTGTATGAGTCTCGCACCAAGGACCTTGATAGAGCTACATGTATGGGGTCCACAGTTCGAGACCCATACAGTCCAGGTGAATGGAACATATTATTATTGTTGTTGTTATTATTCTATAATGAGAGATACCGCTACTCTTTCCATGGATGACAGGTTCAGGGACACTGGTGCTGGGGCAGGAGCAGGACCAGCGTGGGGGAGGGTACAGCCCTCAGGAGAGTTTCCTAGGAGAGATGACACATGTAAATGTTTGGGATGAGGAGCTAAATCCTGCCACTGTGAAAGCCATCTTCAGTCGCTGCGATAGATATGTGGGCACCACTCTGGGCTGGCCGGACTTTCAGGCTGGCATAAAAGGTCAAGTTATGGTAGGTCAAATGCTCAGCGTTGCATAAATCTTGAAGTTTGCATATACAGAACGGTATTAAAGAATGTTAAAATGTTGCTTTATTACAGTCACTAACCTGCTTTGATAGGCCCATGCAAAGGCCCAAGGAAAATTTATTAGGCATACCACCCCTTAATATTGTACCACTCTTCCCTAATTTCCACTTGCCTATGAATTTTTGGGGGGCTTTCTCCACAAGTATTTATCTCAGGATGGAGGTATGGTACCATAAACATAGCCTGTACCATTCTGGGACAAAATTTTTGTGCATTCTGTTTTAGGATTACCCTTCAGTCCCTGCTAAATCATAGTCTTAATAAATTGAGTTTTACATAAAACTCGCATAATTTAGTCATGTCTTTGTAAATATCTGGCACAGTTTTTATTCTATAAATTTTTATAATATAAATTTTCTGCTCAATACTCAACATGGTTTCCATTTGGCCAGTAGTTGAAACACTTGTCAACCCTGGTGCACTATTATGCACCATGGTCCAAAATTTTCATAGTTAAATCCAAGGATACAAGTGGGCACCATGGATGAATGGTGAACCAAAAAACTTAACCAAAACAATATTGTGTCACATGGTTCACAGACACTTTATTTATCTCATGCTGGTAAGATAGGAACCATCAATGAAAACTTTCCAACTACCATTAATTGACTTGTCACAGATGAAAAGTTCAACCTTCTGTCGAGGATGCGGTGTGCCAACGACACCCCAGAATGGTGCCGTGGAAGACAGCGGAGAGGAACTAGGTACTCGGGTCACTGTTACCTGTGATGTGGGCTTTAAGCTATACCGGGGTGAAAGTGAACGTACATGTCTCCTCTACGGTGCATGGTCTGGCGAAGAACCAGAGTGCCGACGTGAGTGGTACCACTGTTGACTTGTATCTTCTTGTTGTGGAACTCACAGGATTGCCAACATAATCTTCACAAATACAGAATAATACAGATTGGAATAAGACAAATACAGCATTGGAATAATCAGTTATGGCCAAGACAGAATTTAAAATAAATATTGAATAAAAATAACTTATTTTGAGGGTTGAGCTTTGGTATGGTCTCCTAGGTGTCACCTGCAGCTTCCCGGGCTACCTGTTGAATGGTCACATTGAGGGAAACAGGTACAGCTACAGTGATACTGTCAGCTTCACTTGTAACCCTGGCTTCATCCTCAAGGGTGATGCTGAGAGGACCTGCCAAGCTGATGGGAAGTGGAGCGGCCAACACCCTCACTGTGATGGTTAGTATGGTTCCTCCTTGAAGATACTGTGACTAGGAATGTAAAGGTTCTGTTGAAGATACTGCAAGGGAAAGGAGAGAATATTACTACTCACTGTAATGAGGAATTATGGAATTATCCTTAGATATAGCAGAGGAGAAGAGTCTCTGAAAAAAAGAAGTTCCAGTTATGAGGAATGGAGGGTTGGGGGTTTCACTGTGAAGACTCCCAGGATCAAGGGATTCATTTAAATTTACTAAAGAGAAGTTGATAACGAAATGCTGAAGTTTGACTTGGAGATGGTGCAGTGTAATGGGGTTGTCTTCTTGTGATGAATACTGTACCAAGATTTCTTCTGACATTAGTGAGGGACGGGAGTTTTCATTGTAATGATGAACATCAGGGTTTAAACTTATGATAATGAATACTATACCAGATTTTAATGTTCATGAGTTTATAAAGTTTTAATGAGATGTTAATGCAGGGGGGTTGATGTCTCAGGTACTCGTGTTAGAATCTGAAGTAAAATTTCAGTTATTTATTACAACCAGACAGTGAAACTTTTGAATTGTTGAATTCACTTCTGATGATGATTATTTTGTTTTTAGTGATTAAGTGCCCCTATTTGAATGCGGGGCCTCATGGGCAGGTGCTCTCGCTTGCTGGGGACTACATGCCCACCAACCAGATCAGCTTCAAGTGTGAGCTGGGCTACCAAATGGATGGCCCCAACACACTTACCTGTGGAGGCGATGGCGAGTGGGATGGACAGCCCCCGTCCTGTCAATCGGAAACTTGTGGGGAACTTCCCAGGTAAGCTGAGCAAGTGAAAGACACTTGCAGTGATAACCTGGCTAAGGACAGGTAAATCATTAGTGGAGTAGAAATGGTATTACTACTAGGTAAAGTAATTGAGGAAGCCAATACTCTATGACTATATAGCACTTGGAAGAAATACGAGGACAAGGATCTAGGGACTGTGTGGAGGAACACTTTCAGGGATTGAACACCAACTCTGCAGGAAGCAAGGCCGTTGCTCTACCAACCAGTAGAGGTGGATGGAGGAATGCTACTAAAGCTAGATTTCCCAAGCAAAATATGTATGGGTTAATAATGTAAACAACTAGATAGTAATATCAAATCAGAAGTATGTATGTAAATATAATGATCAATTAAGGCAAATAAGTGCATGAATTCTAATATGATTTTCTTCCAACCTTGCAGCATTGCTAATGGGTATGTGGAAGGGGGCCCATTGGTGAGGCCTGGGGAGCAAGTAGTGGTCAAATGTGACTTTGGTTACAAGCTGGAGGGTGATGCACTAGTCACCTGCAAGGATGACTCCACGTGGTCCCGCCCATTACCCAAATGTGTCACACCCAAGTGCTCCAAGCCACCACCAGTCTTTCATGGAACTGTCAAGGTAGGTCACCAGTCTTTCATGGCACTGTCAAGGTAGGTCACCAATTGTCATTGTCATTGTTCATGCATTTGTGACTGAATTGTACTTGGAAGGGAGATGAAGACAAAATAGTGCAAGAAAGAAATGGCACAGTGCGAGCGGTCACAGGAGTATCCTAATTTTTGCCAATAGTAATATGACCTCCTGCAATATAATGTACAATTTCCCTAGCCTTTTCTATTTGTTAAGAAGATAGACCAATTACAGTGCTACATTGATGACCAGCTTGCTCAGCTTTTTCTTTATCACTTTTCCAGGTCTTTCCCAGTCCTGTTTTTAGTTTCTTATTGTAACCAGTGATTTAATGCATTAACCCTCGAAAGTTCTCGGCTGCAATATTAATGAGATTCTTTGCTATAATGTTCGGAATAATTTATAATTATTAACACCTTCAGTGTCACGTCATTTAACATTCATCATAACAAATACTGTTTGATGTTTTCAGGTACGGGCTTCAGCCACATCCAAAGAAGCCGTATACAAATGTGATCCCGGTTATGTCGTGGCAGGAGCCAAAACACTAATGTGTGGTGCAGATGGAGAGTGGAACGGTCCCTGGTCCACATGTGAGGGCTTACCATGTCCTGACCCACAGGTACCACCACATGGCACCATACCCCATCAGGATGTCTGGCGAGTGGGAGATATTCTGACATACAAGTGTGACGTGGGTTATAGATTGTTTGGTAATGCCTCTCTGAACTGTGTGAGCAATGGGTATGAGGGCGAATGGGATAAGCACACACCCGATTGTCAAGTAATCACTTGCCCAGTGGCCAAAAAACCTCAAAATGGGGCTGTGTCTGTGGTACACCGTCCATCCGCTGTCTCTGACTCAACAACTACTCCATTTGAAATTTTACCTTTTGTCTATGGAGAAATGGAATCGAGAAGAAAACGCAGTCCTGATGATGATTTCCCAAGTATTGGATTTCCTAGTGTTGGAGACCTGAACTGGTCACAAAATCAAGATTATTCAGAGTATGGCCAAGCACATGGCTTACCGAGTGATTATGAAGAGTTAGGAAATGGTTTTGGGCTTACAATAGACACTGAGCAATCATCAGATCTCTATGAAGATTTTGGCCAGTCGGCAGATGCTTTTGAATTTAGCCAAAGCACTGGACAAGTGTCAAGTGATTATGAAGATTTTGGCCAATCATCAAATGGTTTTGAGTTTTCACAAACCCCACAAACTAGTGATCAAGGCTTGACAATAGAGCAGGGAGACAATTTATATGGCACCGAACTAGAATATGACTGTCGACCTGGCTACAAACTGCTAGGTGCTCCTCGACGCCGATGCACTGAATCAGGTGAATGGGACAACCCGGAGCCTCAGTGTTATGAGCAATTTTGCCCAGAACTTGCCCCAGTATCAAATGGCCATCTTGTTTATCATGGTTCAGGCATCGGAAGCCGTGTAGAGTATGTCTGTGATGAAGGTTACCGTCATAAAGGTGAAGATGATGAGCTGTTTTGCCTAGCAGATAAAACATGGTCGGGAAGTGTTCCTTCCTGTCAAATAATTGACTGTGGTGAACCTCGAGAGATAGGTAATGGTACTGTCGATGCAATAGCAACTACATTCGGATCTATGGCTACTTACAACTGTTTCTTTGGTTATGTGCTTGAAGGTAGTGTAGAGCGTTTCTGCAATTCCCATGGCCGCTGGAATGGATCCATGCCACGGTGTGTAGCAGTGACATGCACTGTCCCTCCTGTTATAGATAATGGCTACATAACATTTGAAGGTAGTTTGTTTGTGGATTCTCCTATAGAATATGAGTGTAAAGAGTGTTTTAAACTCAATGGAACCAATATCAGGATGTGTCAGGTAGATGGGACATGGACTTTGGAGGAACCCTCATGTAATCTGATATACTGTGAAGTACTGCCAAAGACTATCCCTAATGGGCGTGTAATTGGTGGTGATAATGCGTGTGGCTCGCTGGTGGAGTACGAGTGTTTGACAGGCTACCAGCTCAATGGGAGACAAAAGGCAACATGTTTGGACAATGAGAGATGGAGTTCCCCTCCACCAACTTGTGAGAGAGTTAGTTGTGGCCTTCCCAAAAAACTGGCAAATGGGAACCATATAGGTTCATCTTATAAGTTTACTGATAAGATTACATACAAGTGCAACATTGGTTACGTGATGCAGGGACCTGATCTTCAGGTTTGCCAGGAAGATGGCACATGGTCACATTCACCCCCCTTCTGTGCAATTGTTAACTGCACTAAACCCAGAGGACCTTCCAATGGCAAGGTGCGTCTCAGCGGGCTCTTTTTTGGCTCTTATGCAAACGTTGTTTGTGACCCTGGGTATACTTTGGATGGTGAGAATAAACTTATGTGTGATGCTACTGGCAAATGGGATAAAGAGATGCCTTACTGTTTACCTGTCATTTGCCCACCTGCACCTCAGGCAGCACATGCCACATACAACTCCACTGAGGTGGAGTTTGAGGCTTTCATGATTCTTAAATACAAGTGTGATACTGGTTACTATGCTACAGTAGAAAATACCTTGCTAAAGTGCAATGCAGCAGGAAAGTGGGAAGGTGAGGTGATCCAGTGTCTGCCTGTGGACTGTGGAAACCCTGGGACTCTTCCTCATGGCCACATCTCGGGAAATAGCTACACATATGGTAATCAAGTTCAATTTACTTGTGATACAGGATACAGGCGGCTTGGTGCACCCACTGCCGAGTGTCAGGCTGACGGAATGTGGAGTAATTACGTCACTTCGTGTCTACAAATAACCTGTCCTGAGCCACAGCCGCTCGAGTTTGGAAAGATGACAATGGAAAGTGGAGCAAGTATTTTTGGTGCATCCTTAGCTTACCAATGCAATACTGGTTATATTCTTATTGGTGACTCCAGCAGCACTTGTGACAGCAATGGTTTATGGACAGGAGTTTCCCCACGATGTAAACCTGTCACATGTCCCGAGCCATTTGAAGCTCTCAACTCTGTGCGCATAGGTGACACATTCGAATACAATCAAAGAATATTTTACTCATGTAATGAAGGCTATGCTATGAAAGGTAATGCTGAACTTGAGTGCCAAGCTGATGGGTCATGGTCAAACCAGGCCCCTATCTGTGAGATGATAACCTGCCCTGAAATCTCCGACATACCAAATGGAAGCTGGGAGGTGAAGACCTTGGGGGAGTATCCTATCAGGACTGAAGCACTCACATTAAAAGGCCATGGTAAAGGCCATAGCAAATCCCACAGTAAATCCCACAGTAAGGTGAAAATCTCTGCCAAACTCCAGTCACTGATAGAAAGTGAAGTAAGGGAAGGATTAATGCACAAATTTGGAGATGTTATAGAATTTCAATGCAACCCAGGCTATTCAATGGCATCTAGTGGTCTTATGGAGTGTACAGAGGCTGGTTGGAACAGCCCTGTTCCTCAATGCCACCCAATTGCGTGCCCCATTCCCATCAATATCCGTCGAGGTACTATCACAGGCGACAATTACACCTATGGTGCTACCATCCATTACAAATGTGATGAGGGATACGAACTTGCTGGTGTGGCTGATAGAATCTGCCAAGTTAACAAGGAATGGACAGATACTGAGCCCTTCTGCAGAGTTATTGAGTGTCCTCGACCGGCACCCTTGGATAACGGCCAGACTATTGGAGAGAGTATCAAGTATCAGTCCATTCTCTCATATGTGTGTGATGCTGGATTCAGGCTTGAAGGTCTTGCCACCAGGTAAGTCATTTGAAAAATATCTTCTTACCTTGATGTTTTCTTCTCTTTCTGCATTATTTACATTGTCAGGTGCCTATATGTATATAGCTTTGTTTTACTTTTACTCAGTGCTGTCCCATTCCTTTCATCTGATTCCACTCTATTCTAGGGTTTAGCTGAATCTGTCATCTGTACACACTCAAATTTTCTCTTATTCCAGTGTCTTTTTTTCTCATCTCGTCTTGCTTTTAACCCTTAGATGACGGCTTATGTCATGTGATGTATTTGGTCCATCTGGGGTTAATCTGGCTTACATTGTTTATTTTTCACTATAACAATTTGAAAATGTCTTGCTGCTAAATCCATATAATTGCACAAAGAGTTTACATCTATGGCAAATATTATATATTGAAACTACTGACCCTTCCCAGGATGCAACCCCACAACAAGCTGACTAACTTCTGGCTACCTTTTACTGCTAGGTGAACAGAGGCATTACCTGATAGGAAATGTGCCCAAGCATTTCTCTCCCACCTGGGATTCAAGCTCGGAATTCCCAATTGCGAGTTGAGAATGAACGCAAGTGTACTACCGGGACCCTAATTTACTGCTTTCAGTTGTGCATCGATTGCATTGACCCCTGCATTTCAGTACCCTTGTTGTTATACATAAAAAAATCTTTCTTCAAAATATTTAGTTTTAAATATTTTTCATTTGTAAAAATAAAACAAAATATTAAGCAGACTAATAATTTGAAGACTTGTTCACCGTGGTGTCCCAGAGCCAAGAGAATTGTATCGTCTAAGGGTTAAGGTTCCACCTCTTTCCATTTATAATCCAAAACCATAACAGATAAAGCTTTCACTTAATCACTGTCTTCCTATATTTTTGATGTCATGACCATCTTTACCAATAGTCATTAAGAAGCATGTCTTCATCAGAACATGTCAGAGTAATGGCAACTGGACGGGGGAGCAGCCTGCGTGTGTCGAACTCTTCTGTGAAATTCCTGACGAGGTTACCCACAGTGTCCGGGAGATAATCAGCCTCAAGGTACTTAAACTCATGATTCCTAATATTTTATTAATGCTGTATTTCTTAAAATTGAAATTTTCTAAAACATTATTTCACCCTTGTACACCCTCCATTGTTAAACAATGCTCAGGCATCTTGCTAATTTATCCATATTATCTCTCCACATTTACCTCTTTCACACATACCATATGTCTTATATTATACATGAGCTACTTTCCCTTAAGAACAATCTTACATTTTCCTACATTAACCTCAAATTTCTAATCTTGCACACAAACACAGAAATTCTTTCACAATCTTTTGCAATTCTTCCTCACTCTCAACAATAAACACTGCATCATCTAAATACAACATGTCAGTTAAAACAAATTGTTTCCATCACAGTCCAGTTCAACTCCAGTGTTTTGAGATTTTTTTTTTTTTTTTTTTTGAGATATATACAAGAGTTGTTACATTCTTGTACAGCCACTAGTATGCGTAGCGTTTCGGGCAGGTCCCTGGAATACGATCCCCTGCCGTGAAGAATCGTTGTTACAACCAAGTACACATTTTACTGTTGCGTTAAACAGAGGCTACAGTTAAGGATTTGTGCCCAGTAAATCCTCCACGGCCAGGATACGAACCCATGACAAAGCGCTCACTGAACGCCAGGCGAGTGTCTTACCACTACACCACGGAGACTGTGTTCTTGACTTCACATTTCTAACCCATCCTGTAGTGCAGTCAAGGCACACTAGAAAGGTTTTGGGTTCAATTTTGTGCCGAAACAAACAGTGAGGCACGTTTCCTTTCCTCTGATATGCCTCTTCATCTAGCAATAAATAGATACTGTAGTCAGAAAAATAGTGATCATATGGCAGAGGCAGGTTGCCAATATTTTTGTACATGGAGAATGAAACACTATATGGATAAGTGTAGGAAAGGGCTGTAGAGCTTAGTTAAGAAATTTTGTGTTGCTAGAGCCTATAATTATAGTAGTATTAGATTTTGTTTAATTCCATTTATATCTACCAATAAATAAAATATAGCTTAAGAGGTAAGGACCTTACCCTACCACCAAACTCTTTAGAAAAGCAAAATACACTACAGAATTACAGTTACACTAATAACTGAAGCAACATCCACATCTACAACTACTGTACACACATTTTTATATAACATGAGCGACACTCATCTCAAGCAACACTAGTGCAATCAGAACTCGGACTAACCAGAAGCCTCTGGATACTCAGGTTGGGGGCACAGTGCGGTACACCTGCATCGAGGGCTACCGTATGGAAGGTGCTGCCACCCTCAACTGTATTAGTGATGGTGAGTGGGACACGCAGCCCCCAGCATGCGTGCAGGTGGACTGTGGCCCTCCGCCATCAGGTGATAACGTCGTTGTCCAAGGCATCCACACCGTCTATGCCTCGCAGGTCAGTGATTCTGCTGATGCGGAGTTACATATACTCACTGTATGTAGGAAACATTTCCAATTTGTACAATAACTTTTATTTATGGTGCTGTGAATTTTGAAACAAAAATTTTAATCCATAATCTCAACCAGTCATACTATTATTAGTTGCTTTTCATTTTCATCAGGTGACTTTCACGTGTGAGCATGGGTTCCAGCTGAGAGGAGCCGAGTGGACCACGTGTATGCAGTCTGGTAGGTGGAGCAATGAGGCACCACTGTGTGATCCCATCTACTGCCCCACACCTTCTAATCCTGCACATGGCCACATTGTCCGTGGTTAGTACAGTACCTCACTCGCACTTCTTCATTTGTAATCTTTGTTTGAACAATGACAACTACAATGACAGAAAAGCGTAAATTATTTTGTAAATTACAAATTAATTTACTGAGATTGATACAGGCATCTCTTGATTTATGGAACAGTTACATTCTTTATAAGTCTGTTAATAGAAATTCTGTATATCCATTTCTGTTTTTCCATTAAATTTCATTATACAAGTCTATGGATAATATTTCAGCTCAGACATACCATAATAACAAACTTAAGAATGCAGAAAACCTTTTTTTAAAGAGTACTGTAGTGAATAAGTTTGTGACCTTGCTTTGGATACATATACAGTACTCCTGAATCATAATGTATAAGAGTCAGCAAGAGAAACAATAATGAAAAAAATAGTAATAAGAGGAGAGAGTAAATACGAAAAATAAAAGAGAGCGAGTATTGAAATAAGTTCATTTTAGTGTTGACTGGAGATTATATTTAGAAAATATTTGTGTATTCCAGCAGATAATAAAGAGGTTTCATCTTCAGAGGAAGAAGATGAAGAGGAAGAGGAGGTAGAGCTTCTGCAGGCATTGAAAGCACCAAGACAAAAGACTAAAACCAAGAAGAGCCACAAAAGCAACAGGAAGACAGCATCGAAGGGCAAAAGCATGGGCATAAGTTCTTTGACCGAATGGTTGAAAAATGTGAGCATTCTCATAGCTGTTAATGTATGCAGTAGTATTTATTTATTTATATGTATCCAATACTTTTCACAGTTCATTTTGTGTGTGTGTGTGTTCTTTAAGTAAACAAGAAAGGTGTAGTGGGACAAGTGTACTCATACTTCAGCCCAATTCTTAATGGAGCTATATAGAACATAGGGCTTAGAAGCCACTAAAATCTTACCGAAACCTTATGGATAGTTTCCAATGATTAGGATTATAGACAAGTTGATAATGAAATAAATAATAAATCAAATAAATAAATGCTTATAATAGGATAATTCTTCAAACATCACTGAAATTACAAAAAATCTGGTAGGTTCTAAACCATTTCTAACTTTATATCAGTGCCAGTAATAAACTTGTGTGTTGGTATTGGGGAGATTTATAGGGTGAAGTCTCTTAGTACCATAGTGAAATAAGTAATGACTGTAGATATCAGGTTTATTTTGGTTGCTGCCCGTATATTTGCTATACAGTACTCGATAAGTTTTGTGTCCATAGCATCACCAGAGTTATAGGTCCACTTGAATATTCTCTAATCTAAGTTTGTAAAGAGTTCATTTTTCTTTTTTTCTCTCCTAATAATTTGTCTATAAGCTCTGCAAAGTTTGAAGTTTGCAAGGTTATGAAAGAAAATATTGTGCCGTTGTTCGAGTAACTTGATGCTTATTTATTTATTTATTTATTTATTTATTTTATTTATTATATATTTATCAATATACAAGAAGGTTCAGTGGGTTGTGGAAGTGCATAAGTTGGTGATTAAGTGGTACATTCTTGCAAAGCCACTAATATGCATAACATTTTGGGCAGGTCCAAAACTAAACAAAGAATTTGCACATGATGTAAATTGGTGAGGCTTAGCTTACACATCATTCAGCTTCTTTTTCCATGGCCAGTAGAAAGTCTATTGACTTGGCATCAGCTGATAAAACCCAATTATGAATCCTATGGCTGTTTTAACATGTAGAATATGATATCAAACAGGGACCTCAAAGGTTGATCATTCTTTCTCTCAAAAGTATACCGGGTGGATGATGAAGTAAAGTGGGAGTGTGAAGAAGGTTTCAAAGCTGAGGGATCAACTAGCAGTGTGTGCACTGCAGAGGGCGAGTGGTCAAATGACCCACCACACTGCAGGAGAGTGTCATGTGGGTCCCCTCACCTCCCAGATTATGCACTCATTCAGAGTGATGACTTCCTCTATGGAGCCACTGCTAACTACTCTTGCAGGGAAGGGTATGAACTCGAGGTGGGTGCACAGTGGTTGATGCATCACATTGCCTGTGTAGTTGCATCATTGCTACAACTTTCTATGCTTTTCACTGAAATAAAAAATATAATGGCTAATATTTTACATCCAACAGCCATTCACCTTGAAATCCTCTTGCAAATAGTTTGTCTGCTTTATATTTAAACTCTTAAATGACCTTCTTTATTAAACTTGTACATCATTTACGTTTCTCATTGAAAGAGTTAGTCAATGATAAATTCAACTTTTCTGAATTCCTGTACTAATTTTACCTATTAATGTTCCTTAATTATTTCTATTTAAAATGGTGTTTATAGGGGGCGAGTGTTCTCACCTGTCAAGCCAATGGTAGGTGGAGTTCTGAGGCACCAACCTGTGCACCGGTATCATGTGGGCCACCTTCCCTCACCGTCCACACGTTAGTGCGCTACATCACACCAAAGCACGGCCAGCTACATTCTTACGGCACTACTGCTTCCTACAGTTGCCACAATGGATACCAGCTACATGGTATGTACAGTCACTCTTATACACATTAATTACTTGCATAATAATATTTAGATAAATTATCTCCTCAGATATATTCTATTTACTGGTGACACTTTGTTTTTATCGAACATTAAAACTCACGCACACAACTGAATGAATTTCTAATAGCTCTACGAACTCGCTAACAGTAGAAAATATTCTGAGCTCTGTTAACTCTTTTGCTTCTTTATTCAATAACACCCTTGTTAACAAAAAATCAGCATTCTCTTGACTTAATTGACTTAAATCTAGGTTCATAGAAAATGTTTCCAAATCGTGTAATGTTCGACCAGGTCCTCTGACCTTCAAAACTGCCTCCTGGAGCTAGTAATTGATGTCACCTGTTGGCAACAGAGTCTATTGTTAACCCAAGCAGTAAAACCACGAAGAGTACCTCCTGCAGACCTTCATACTGATACCTCAAGCCTATTTTTATTATTTTGTCAACATAATTAATAAGGGATGATTGGCATTGAACATTTTTACATATTTTCTAAAAAGGAGACTATTTATTTATTATAAATGTAATTATATTGAAGTTCGGTAAATAGACACCAAGAACGTAAGAGGCCATACCCCTCTCCTGAGGGATACTATGACATCTGTCAATATCTATTACAGTAAAACCATTTGACTCCAATCGACACTCAAACATTTGCACAAAAGGTCATCATATGGCACGAACTGTATTTGCCATCAGACATGTCATATGATGCAAATGCAGACATTTAAAGGTTAACGTATCCAGAAAATAATATGTTAAGTAAATAGCTGTGGGGACATTTTGAAAATAGAATATAATCAACATATTACTGTATGTATATCCTAATTCTATACCAACATCAAGGTACAACAATATAAGGATGTTTATTTTGTAGCTGCCAAAGTAAATATATTAGTGGTTTCATATTTGCTTCTATCTACAAAATGCAGCTCTCAGCACAATTACAGACATTTCCAAACAAATGCTCATCTGCTTTTATTTGCTGGTATCATCATTACCAGGTAATATTTGCTATGGAACATATTATGTATTATGTACCAATGAATATTCCTTATTCCTATGAATAGTAGAAGCCCTAAATTAAGTACAGCAAATTCCTGCTCTGCATGTTGATTAAGACTTATTCATATCAACAGGGGGTGAAACCCAGGTTTGTGAGTCCAACAGGCAGTGGGTAGGAGACGGCCACACCTGCATTGAAATGTTGTGTGAAGACATACCCGTCTTGCAACATGGCCTGGCAATAATTAAGAGAGAGCGCCTCCAAACAGCCACATTCTCTTGTAAACCTGGCTACAACCTGCTGGGGGACACTGTTATTGAGTGTAGCTTCGGGAAATGGCAGCAGTTCAAGTATGTCACTGGCCTAGTCAGACATCTGTCATGTATTAATGTTGCTTACACTTAAGGATTAATGCTATGAATGATCTTGACTGAGTTACATATTCTGTGCAAGTTGTTATATCCTTAATGACTTGTATGTTCAATAAAAGTTGTTGTAAACTTTTTAAATTCTTGTATAACTGGGTATAAATTGACAGTAACGTGCAGTTCATAATTAGATGATAATACAAACATTGATGGTCAAACAAAATTTAGCATTTTAAAACAGTTTCATTATATCTGGCATCGTCTTTAGTTGGTTGTAAAGCTTGTTGCTCAGATTCTTCTGATACTTATCTTTGGTCCATTAGTGTGGTTGATTTTCTAGAAGGTTAAGTCCTTAAATACATAAATGCCTTTAACGTTTTAAAGGCATGCACTGTCACACACACACACCATGCACCATCAGCCCTCATTATGAGCCATTTCTATACTTATGCAATTCACTATACATGAAGTAGATATTTAATTTTCACATGTTAATGTTCTTTTTGGATTCCTGTACAGTCTTACATCATGGTACCTTCCAAATATAATGTAATGACTACTGATCCTCAAGAGGAGAGATGAAATGTTTATAAAGTTAATTGATCAAATAATAGAAATAGTAATAAACATATAGAGTATTGCTTGTTGTCAACTTTAGGACAGCATGTTAATTAATCCATAATTATGTCCTGAGATGACTTGGGGTTTTAACAGCACTACATGTGAACCTGTCAACTGCTATGAGCCTGCAATACCACCTTTTGGCAAGATCACGGCCAAGCACTTCAGCCTGGGCAGCATTGCCAACTACACGTGCTTGTACGGTTACATGTTAGTGGGTAACCCCTCTGTCGAATGTGATGCTGATGGCACCTGGAAAGGCGACCTGCCCCTCTGCCAGCCTGTTGACTGTGGCTTGCCGGAGGTTAGTCTCTTGATATTAGAAAGTAAAAGCCTTTAGATGTGCATATCTAGTTGTGTCTGTGGGAAGTGAGATTCAGCTGTAGAGCACTTCTATACTCTTTTTATTACTAAACTTTTTTTTTACTATCTTCCCATTTTATTACTAAACCTCCTTAAATTTTACTTATTTCTCACTCGGTTCTGTCTCCAGTGGGCCATTTGTTGAGCACAGCACCTCTCACTGCTTAGTGGCACTGGATCCTACTCACTTTTCCACTTTTGTGTTTTGTTTGCCTCTACTGTCACCAGTCAGCCCATCGTCTTGTTTAGGTAGTTCTAAACGTAATGATGAGTACAGTACCATCATTCATACATTGACGTAAAAGCCAATTAGAAAGTAGAAATCGGTACTATTGAATTTGGACAAACCAGGAAAGTTTTTGTACTAATGTTGCAAAGAAAACTTAACCTAACTTAACCTTCCTAAGCCTAATACAGGTTATTTGAGGCCTAATACAGTACAAATATGTGCAATACTAGGCTTAGGAATATATAAATTCAGTTTTTTAGCTTTATTTTTCCTGACTTAATAGTAGTAAATAGTACTAAATAGGTGAATAGTGAAATACTAAGTGAATAGTACTAAATTCTACTATCTAATTCTCCATTACGGCTATATATGTATGTATGATGGTCCAGATGGTTACTAAAAGTACTATCTAAACAGAAGGATAAGATGCACCAGTGGGGTCTTGTATCAGTGGTTATCACTTCAATTCCCATGGAAGACAGTTGTTTGGACAAGTATCCTTTCTCCTCACAGTAACTAGGTAACCGAGTTAGGCAACTACTGTGGGATGCATCCTGAGGAAGGTGTGTCGTTGGCCCAGGAAACTCTCAATATACGTAACAGGCTTCCTGCCCCCCCCCCCCCTGACAATAGAGAAACAGTTCACAACCTCACTTTACAACCCTTGACTATTTCTGATTCTTTTTGGTCACTTTAGCTGCGTGTTGCTTCCGTGAAAATCATTGCTGTCGTGTTGGGGTATGCTTGAATGGGGGTTGGCTACATTACTTGGATTGAAATTAATATTCAATTTAACATAAGAGATGTGGCAACCCCACTGCCCAACACAGTGTGGTGTAATTTGCCTTGCATTACCTGGGTTAGAGATAAGGAATTGGGCATGGAAACCCATCTTCAGACTGCTGCCTTCCCTCCCCATGGAAGCGGGACATAGGGTAACGCTCGTGCATTATGAATGAATAAATCTTTAGGTATAACTATACAGGTAGTTTACACTAATAATTGTTTTCAAAATGAACTTACCATAATTTAGTTGCCAATGAAACATTTATGAATGAAGCATTTGAATTTGAATTAGATGTAACAATGCTTTAAAATGAAATTGCAAGACAAATATTGACAAAAATTACTTTTTGTATTTTACCTTGTATGGATAACCTAACTTCACAAGAACAGATACAAAAAGCATAAATATTGTATAAAGAATGCAGTTTAAAGGGCTAGTAATGATGCATAAAATATTGTAATGTTCTACTGTTTAAGTAGACATGTTATCGCTTATATTCGAACTAATAGAACTGTCGATATACAGTACAGTATAGTATTTCTATGCATTAATATACTAGTAATGGTTTTTCTGGTGTTTCCCAGGACATTACCAATGGAAAGGTGGAGTCATCACACACAGACCTGGGGGCAGAGGCACTCTACCACTGTAATGCCGGCTACCAGCTCTTTGGCAGTGACTCTCGTGTGCGGCGCTGATGCCATCTGGAGCGGCAATCTCCCTCAATGCCATCGTCAGTACATTTAACACCGTAAAACTAACTGTAAAGCAAATTTTGTTTTTAATATGCTCTCTATATAGCTTTCATTTATAAACTGTAAATTATGCTTTTGTAATTGATCCAGACATCATTCGAGTACTGTATATATTTTGTTTCACTGATATTTATTGTGGTCTTTTACAGTTAAAAACTGCGGGGAAATCAAGCCACCACGAAATGGATTTGCTATGGGTGTGGGGACATTGTATGGTGATAAGGTGAAGTTTGCATGTGAGCGAGGCCACGTTCTTAGGGGAGACGCCCAGATTCACTGTGACCATACAGGCACCTGGTCGGCCACAACACCATACTGTGAACGTGAGTTGCTTATTTAAATATACTGAAAACCTGCAATAAAATAAATTTTACAACCATATTATCTAATAACAAGATACAAATGTGTTAAATATTTGTCCATGAATGTAAAAGGAGAAATATTTCTCCACAGATGTATAATATGTGAAAACTAATGTACAAAGGCCCCTGCTTAAATTTTAATACTATACTGTATTTTAATGCTGCATATACATATTCATACAAATATAACAGAATTGGATAGAATCACACATACTGAAACCCATATCATTTACTGTACCTTATGTCCCATTATATCTGGGTTGATGTCCAGATTAAGACAAAAAGTTGAACATAAGCACTGTAGAGTAAAAGAGGGTAATAGATATTAAATAATAAAAAATTATATCATCACTTATCTATTCAACATATCAAATAACATCACTTATCTATTCAACATATTATTCACACTACAGCATCATTGATAAACAAGCACCACAACACTATCTATGTGTGTATTCACCTCCATTATGAGAAGACACTAACGTGCATTCATGAACACTGAGCATCATTTTACAGCTGTGGTGTGTGGAATTGCTCCGGTGCCTCCTAATGCGGTAAAACCGCCAACGGTTTCCAGTAAATGGGTGTACCAGGATCGCATCCAGTACACCTGCAGTGAGGGCTACATTATGCGGGGTGATCTCACCGCCACATGCACAGAGTCTGGTCTCTGGTCCCGTGTCCAGGGGCAGTGTGCAAGTATGTATATCTTATTCACTTCCCTGACCTGGTCTTTATAATATTTGTGATAGTAAATGCATTCAATCATACATTTATTGAATACTTTATGTATTATAAGCTTCCACAATTATGAAACAATTTTTGTTTTTATTGTTACTGTAAGTTGCATAAATTTATAAATATGAATATCCCTGTAGTGGCTCCCATTGAACAGAAAATCATACATTGTCATGTACTGATACATCCCCCCCCAAAACCCCTTCAGCCACACTTCCATATTATCTTGCCCTCTTTCCTCCTGTGTTTCACCACAATTTCATATTATCTTGAAGCATTTACTAGATTTTTTTTTCATATCCTCAGTCCACCCATTGTTCCTACTCCAACTGTAATCATACAGTGTTTTCATTGCTTGTCTTTTTTCTGGCAAATCTGCTCAAGTTTGTTTATTTCCCTTCCTTCCTATGTAGTCAAAACTATTCTATCAATCACAGTCACACTTCCTAATTAACACTGTACAGTATATATTTATAACCATAGAGCACCACTTGGTTCCCGAACTTTAGTTATCCGAAACTTCCAGTTTCCTAATTGGGGTTGGGGAGTCACGCTACACGAACTAAGTTCGGGTAGTTCACACCATCGCCGTTTTCAGTAATTGGCATATTTTCGGTACAAAAATTCGTAATTTGAAAATGAAAATAGGTGCAGAGAGTCAGAATTCGGCTAAAAAATCACGCTCAGGAGTCAAATTTCCGACATTTCAGATATTTTGAAAACTGCAGGGGGGGTTGGGCAAATATGACCCATCGCCGTTTTCAGTAATTGGGATATTTTCGGTATAAAAAGTCATAATTTGAAAATGAAAATAGTGCAGAGAGTCAGAATTCAGCTCAAAAATCACGCTCAGGAGACAAATTTCCGATATTTCAGATATTTGAAAACTGCAGGGGGGTTTGGGCAAAATATGACCCATCACCGTTTTCAGTAATTGGCATATTTTCGGTATAAAAAGTCGTAATTTGAAAATTAAACTAGATGCAGAGAGTCAGAATTCGCTTCATAAATCATGCTCAGGGGTCAAATTTCCGACATTTCAGATATTTTGAAAACTGCAGGGGGGTTTGTGCAAAATATGACCCATCACCGTTTTCAGTAATTCACATATTTTCGGTATAACCAGTCATAATTGAAAATGAAAATAGGTGCAGAGAGTCAGAATTTGGCTCAAAAATCACACTCACGAGTCAAATTTCCGACATTTCAGATATTTGAAAAACTGCAGGGGGGTTTGTGCAAAATATGACCCATTACCATTTTCAGTAATTGGGATATTTTCAGTATAAAAAGTCGTAATTTGAAAATAAAACTAGGTGCAGAGAGTCAGAATTTGGCTCAAAAATCATGCTC
>WNGS01159612.1:3979972-3996273 GCA_020271785.1 Procambarus virginalis
GGACTGTACGGGTTGTATGGGTGGTAAAGGGTTGATGGAACGAGGGAATAGTTGAGATGGTGATTGTTGTGAAGTGGGGAGGTGGTGTAGGTTGAGGGTGGTGGAATGGGGGGGGGGGGTGTATGTGGTAGGGGTTATCATGGTGGGGGTGGTGTAGGTCCCACAAGGTTAGCTGAAGGTGGGGTCTAGTATATAAAGGAGGCGGGCGGGGTGCAGCGCGCACTCTACCCCTCTCCACCAACTAGGTAGGTAAGGCGGCCTCCTCCTCCACCACTGCTGGTGTGTCTGAGAGCTCTCTCTCCATTCTGAGCCTCCACCAGCCCACCTGACTGTGTTCTTGTGCCCATGTGAAGTGCTGTGATACCTCCAGAGTTTAGGTTACCTAAACTGTGACTGGCCGAGCGGATTGAATACAAATCTTATCTTGTCGAGTCTTGGGTGACGGCATCCTGCAGGACCATCACCAGTGCGCCGACGCTGTGAAAGTGATATGATCGTGACGCGAATCTCTAACTACAGTCCTAACCCCATCTACACATTTTCCTTTTACTAAAATCTAGAAAGTGCAGAGGTTCTCTGCATTTCTTCGATTGGGTATATTGGTGTTTTTCCAGGTGGGACTCTGCTTGCAGTTTCCCCCCTCCCCATGGTCTAGTAACGGAGGAATGTTAATGATACGTGATATTCTGAAGGCATGTCGTATAGATTTCTGAAGGATGTGGTGACAGTCGCTGGGCTGAGCTTATGCTGCTGATGTGATTGTGTTTACATGTGACACAGGTGGCAGTTGTGTTTCACTCACACAACGTTGTTTCTTCCCTTCATTGTATATTGCATCTTTGGCCTCCTTTTACTTGCTACGATCATCATGACCTTGCATGTGCTGGCTTGAAATCTAGCAATCACTTGTGAAACCAGTCTTGCAATACTAGTCTTCCTGGAGCATCCTGCAATAGTCGTTCCCCTTGACTGTTCTCGATATTTCTTCTTCATCTTCCAACAATGACACGAAGATGTCAAGATCTTTTTGTATTTCCCGCGTCAACTCACCTAGCTGAGTTTATATCGCTAAGCTTCAGCTCCTGGGCTCGCCTTTTGATGCCTTAACGCCTTGTGTAGTTGGGGATTATCACGCCTGCTTTTGATACCATATTTAGAGTGCGACTCGACCAGCTTCCTCAGCACCTTAGCTCTGATAATGTTATTCCTGCTAAGGTTTCCAACTTCCCTCCGTGTGGCGTGTTTCAGCTCTCTCCCGCCTCATGTATTGTGTTTTACCTGACCACAAACTTACTACCAAATAAACCTATTGAAGAGGCTGAAACACAGAAAACAGCAATATTAAGGTGATTTAATTTTTCTAAATAGTCGTATTTTTAACAGATTGATCGATTCTGTTAAAAATGCGACGTATTAGGCGAGATGACTGGTTGTTTCTGTATAACTTTTCGGAAGACTTTGTGAGTGAGAATAAAGTAGCTTCTAGTGGCGCCCTCACCTTGGTCCTGTCCTTCCTGGTACACTCACTCCCGGGGCCGGTCTCCCTCACCAGTCATCAAACATTCACGAAACCTGTACATCTTTCACCAATCATGGCGACTTTTGTTTACATTTATTAAACAGTGTATGAGCTCCGATGCCCTACGAGATTGTTTATAGCAATAACAATCTTAGCTTGTGAAGTTACGAAGCTCGCAAACTGCTTATTATAAATAAACAAAATCCGCCGTCACTGAGGACAAATGTAAAGATTATGAAAGTGGAAGCGTAAATGTTTTGGTCCACTCAGCAACTGCTCTCTGACCAACTGCTTCACTTTCTCCACCATCACTCCAACCCGTTACGTCTGTGTGCGTGGTACAGTAATGGCCATCCATGCGGAGCGTTGTCAATGATTTGCTGTTTTTTTCCACACTTTTGAAGGCTATTGTGGCGACTGGCAACCCCTTGTGTTGATGTTATGTGTGTGTTGGATGGTTAGGTTCACTACGGTGGTTCATCCCACACTGTGTCCTTGCCACATGACTTGAGATGTTTCACAAGCAAGACCTTAAGTACCCTCTGGTATCCTCTTCCAAGCAGACACTTGCATTGTTTCTTATGCTTGCTAGCGTTGAGTATTTGCAAATTGTTTGCTGGTCCACGACTGTCCTCTGTCCTAGCCTCCAGGTGTGTGTGTGTGTGTGTGTGTGTACTCACCTATTTGTGCTTGGGGGGGTTTAGCCTTGACTCGTTGGTTCCGCCTGTGTGTGTGTGTGTGTGTGTGTGTGTGTGTGTGTGTGTGTGTGTGTGTGTGTGTGTGTGTGTGTGTGTGTGTGTGTGTGTGTGTGTGTGTAACATGAATGCACGCACACGCACACACGCACGTTCAAGAGATTCACGCAAAGTAGTTGGTGTCGGAGACATGGCTGTATGAACCAGCAGAGTGAGAGTGAACCATGACTATGAACCAGCTGAGTGAGAGTGAACCATGACTATAAACCAGCTGAGTGAGAGTGAACCATGACTATGAACCAGCTGAGTGAGAGTGAACCATGACTATGAACCAGCAGAGTGAGAGTGAACCATGACTATGAACCAGCTGAGTGAGAGTGAACCATGACTATGAACCAGTAGAGTGACAGTGAACCATGACTATGAACCAGCTGAGTGAGAGTGAACCATGACTATGAACCAGTAGAGTGACAGTGAACCATGACTATGAACCAGCTGAGTGAGAGTGAACCATGACTATGAACCAGCTGAGTGAGAGTGAACCATGACTATGAACCAGTTGAGTGACAGTGAACCATGACTATGAACCAGCAGAGTGAGAGTGAACCATGACTATGAACCAGCAGAGTGACAGTGAACCATGACTATGAACCAGCTGAGTGAGAGTGAACCATGACTATGAACCAGCTGAGTGACAGTGAACCATGACTATGAACCAGCTGAGTGAGAGTGAACCATGACTATGAACCAGCTGAGTGAGAGTGAACCATGACTATGAACCAGCTGAGTGAGAGTGAACCATGACTATGAACCAGTTGAGTGACAGTGAACCATGACTATGAACCAGCAGAGTGACAGTGAACCATGACTATGAACAGCAGAGTGAGAGTGAACCATGACTATGAACCAGCAGAGTGAGAGTGAACCATGACTATGAACCAGCAGAGTGACAGTGAACCATGACTATGAACCAGCTGAGTGAGAGTGAACCATGACTATGAACCAGCTGAGTGAGAGTGAACCATGACTATGAACCAGCTGAGTGAGAGTGAACCATGACTATGAACCAGTAGAGTGAGAGTGAACCATGACTATGAACCAGTAGAGTGAGAGTGAACCATGACTATGAACCAGTAGAGTGAGAGTGAACCATGACTATGAACCAGCAGAGTGAGAGTGAACCATGACTATGAACCAGTAGAGTGAGAGTGAACCATGACTATGAACCAGTAGAGTGAGAGTGAACCATGACTATGAACCAGTAGAGTGAGAGTGAACCATGACTATGAACCAGCAGAGTGAGAGTGAACCATGACTATGAACCAGCAGAGTGAGAGTGAACCATGACTATGAACCAGCAGAGTGAGAGTGCCAGTTAGGAGGATGTTGAACCTTCACTAAATGCTCACTTGAGGTTAAGTGAATGTGTTGTGGTGTCTTTGTGGCCCCCGGCAGGCTTGGACGGTGTGGCCCCCCGGCAGGCTTGGACGGTGTGGCCCCCGGCAGGCTTGGACGGTGTGGCCCCCCGGCAGGCTTGGACGGTGTGGCCCCCGGCAGCCTTGGACGGTGTGGCCCCCGGCAGGTTTGGACGGTGTGGCCCCCGGCAGGTTTGGACGGTGTGGCCCCCGGCAAGTTTGGACGGTGTGGCCCCCGGCAGGTTTGGACGGTGTGGCCCCCGGCAGGTTTGGACGGTGTGGCCCCCGGCAGGTTTGGACGGTGTGGCCCCCGGCAGGCTTGGACGGTGTGGCCCCCGGCAGGCTTGGACGGTGTGGCCCCCGGCAGGCTTGGACGGTGTGTCCTCCCGGCAGGCTTGGACGGTGTGGCCCCCCGGTAGGCTTGGCCGGTGTGGCCCACGGTTCCAGCCAGTGTGGTAAGACATAAAGGGAACACGTGTTCACATCACGTCAGCTGGTGTGGGGGTAGGGGGGGGCGGGAGACCCCCTTTACTGGGGTCCACGTGACAGGGGAAGGGAATTACTTGTGGTAGCCATACGACTACAGAGAGGGGAGGGGGGTCTGGGGCGGGGGATGGGGGAGGAGCACATTATGATAGGAATTAGAGATCTCACACACACACACACACACACACACACACACACACACACACACACACACACACACACACACACACACACACACACACATGTTTGTCACGACACCGTCGTGATCTCCATACACGGGATACCTACTTACTCCCGTTGAAATCTCCCGCAAGTAAAGCCACAGCTCTTCCTTAGCTTACCATCTTCCTCACCTTCATCACGACCCATTTACTTTACACACATTACATATAAGGACATTTTAGGCCATAGAGTCTATATCTAAATCAAAAAATATATAATATTACTGTCAAACATTTTCCAATAAAAAGTGACACTATGAGTGTATTGAGCTGTCAGTGACTGACACAACATCAGCATGTAACAGGTGGCCGCTATGTTGTGGGGTCTGTCATGTCAACCATCTAGGAAGTACAGGTTATGTGTACAGTTAACAGTTGAGGTGAGAGACCTCCCGCTCTCTAAGGATGCCAGTCACCATAGCTCAGTTACCGGGAAATTCCAGGCAACAATTTATCTCTGAGAAAGTGTGTGATGGTGAGCTCCCTGGTACACCGTCACCGGTCACTTGAGAGTCTCACCATAGCCTCACCATATCTCCTCAGAGATATGGTGAGTTTCACCATATTTCCCAGATTTCCGCAGTCAGGGAAAAAGCTTGAAGGCAATCCAACAAACCCACAAGGTAACCACAGCGTCGTCGTAGCGACGATATTACGTTTCAACAACGTAAAAAATAAAGTTTATGTTTTCTTAAATCAGTTAAGACATCAGCTGATGGAGCTCCGTGTTGCAAGGTTCGTTGCAACTCCTCTTGCAACGAACTCCCGTTGACTCACCACCGCCTCCTTACCAAGAACACCTTCCTCTAACATTGACTAGTTGTCACGATGTTGGGCATGAGGCCATCATGTTGGGCATGAGGCCATCATGTTGGGCATGAGACCAGTATGTTGGGCATGAGGCCATCATGTTGGGCATGAGGCCATCATGTTGGGCATGAGGCCATGATGTTGGGCATGAGGCCATGATGTTAGGCATGAGACCAGTATGTTGGGCATGAGGCCATCATGTTGGGCATGGGGCCATCATGTTGGGCATGAGACCAGTATGTTGGGCATGAGGCCATCATGTTGGGCATGAGACCAGTATGTTGGGCATGAGACCATCATGTTGGGCATGAGGCCATCATGTTGGGCATGAGACCATCATGTTGGGCATGAGGCCATCATGTTGGGCATGAGGCCATCATGTTGGGCATGAGGCCATCATGTTGGGCATGAGGCCATCATGTTGGGCATGAGGCCATCATGTTGGGCATGAGACCAGTATGTTGGGCATGAGGCCATCATGTTGGGCATGAGGCCATCATGTTGGGCATGAGGCCATGATGTTGGGCATGAGGCCATGATGTTAGGCATGAGACCAGTATGTTGGGCATGAGGCCATCATGTTGGGCATGGGGCCATCATGTTGGGCATGAGACCAGTATGTTGGGCATGAGGCCATCATGTTGGGCATGAGACCAGTATGTTGGGCATGAGACCATCATGTTGGGCATGAGGCCATCATGTTGGGCATGAGGCCATCATGTTGGGCATGAGGCCATCATGTTGGGCATGAGGCCATCATGTTGGGCATGAGGCCATCATGTTGGGCATGAGGCCATCATGTTGGGCATGAGGCCATCATGTTGGGCATGAGGCCAGGATGTTGGGCATGAGGCCATCATGTTGGGCATGAGGCCAGGATGTTGGGCATGAGGCTATCATGTTGGGCATGAGGCCAGGATGTTGGGCATGAGGCCATCATGTTGGGCATGAGGCCATCATGTTGGGCATGATGCCATCATGTTGGGCATGAGGCCATCATGTTGGGCATGAGGCCATCATGTTGGGCATGAGGCCATCATGTTGGGCATGAGGCCATCATGTTGGGCATGAGGCCATCATGTTGGGCATGAGGCCATCATGTTGGGCATGAGGCCAGGATGTTGGGCATGAGACCAGGATGTTGGGCATGAGACCATCATGTTGGGCATGAGGCCAGGATGTTGGGCATGAGACCAGGATGTTGGGCATAAGACCAGGATGTTGGGCATGAGACCAGGATGTTGGGCATGAGACCAGGATGTTGGGCATGAGACCAGGATGTTGGGCATGAGACCAGGATGTTGGGCATGAGACCAGGATGTTGGGCATGAGACCAGGATGTTGGGCATGAGACCAGGATGTTGGGCATGTGACCAGGATGTTGGGCATAAGACCAGGATGTTGGGCATGAGACCAGGATGTTGGGCATGAGACCAGGATGTTGGGCATGAGACCAGGATGTTGGGCATAAGACCAGGATGTTGGGCATGAGACCAGGATGTTGGGCATGAGACCAGGATGTTGGGCATGAGACCAGGATGTTGGGCATAAGACCAGGATGTTGGGCATGAGACCAGGATGTTGGGCATGAGACCAGGATGTTGGGCATGAGACCAGGATGTTGGGCATAAGACCAGGATGTTGGGCATGAGACCAGGATGTTGGACATAAGACCAGGATGTTGGGCATGAGACCAGGATGTTGGGCATGAGACCAGGATGTTGGGCATGAGACCAGGATGTTGGACATGAGACCAGGATGTTGGGCATGAGACCAGGATGTTGGGCATAAGACCAGGATGTTGGGCATGAGACCAGGATGTTGGGCATGAGACCAGGATGTTGGGCATGAGACCAGGATGTTGGGCATGAGACCAGGATGTTGGGCATAAGACCAGGATGTTGGGCATGAGACCAGGATGTTGGGCATGAGACCAGGATGTTGGGCATGAGACCAGGATGTTGGACATGAGACCAGGATGTTGGGCATAAGACCAGGATGTTGGGCATGAGACCAGGATGTGGGCATGAGACCAGGATGTTGGGCATGAGACCAGGATGTTGGGCATGAGACCAGGATGTTGGTATGTGACCAGGATGTTGGGCATGAGATCAAGATAATGGGCATGTTGGACTGTATTTGTAATAAAGTAGGTTCTATTAATACTTCATGCTGTTAACATTCATTAGCTATTTTAATAATAATAATAATAATAATAATAATAATAATATAATAATATTAATATTAATAATATAATATCTCTTGGCAGGATAGTAATAATAATAATAGTGCAGAAGTAAATCACATTAACGTGATGTATAAATGACAAAATCAGCAAGAGCCGCGAGTAGGATCTGAACCAATGCGCTATGAACTTAGAGCGTTTGCCTGGGACTACACAGTGCATGGGTTCGAATCTTCCTCACGGCTCCTACTGATTGTATCAATAATAATAATAATAAAGAGGAGTGTAGGGGGTGGCGGGGGTAAGAGAGGAGTGTAACAAGGTGTTGTGTTGTCCCCCTCAGAATGCGTCTGATACTGGTGCTCGCAGCGCTCGTGGCGGCCGCCGCCGCTGACAAACTTCAACAGCAACAACAACAGAAACCTGCAAAGGGAACCCTCCTTGCCCTGCCAGTACCTGCACTGTGTGCTACACGTGAGTACCCTGAATATTCCTGACAACTATGTGCTACACGTGAGTACCCTGACTGTCCCTGACAACTGTGTGCTTAACCTGACTGTCCCTGACAACTGTGTGCTTAACCTGAGCACAATAACAGTCATTGTGACTACCACCACTAACTGTGAAACGCCCGTCAATGTTGTCTATAATGTAGAAGAATATTGCATGTGAATATGTGGTAGTCGCCAGTCGGAAGGTTGTAGCAGTATATATATATATATATATATATATATATATATATATATATATATATATATATATATATATATATATATATATATATATATATATATATATATATATATATATATATATATATATACAAAGTTGATCTCATACAAAGTGGAATCAAAGTACCTCAAACTGTCAGAGAAATCACTGCATGAATCATATCACTGATCTTCCACTAAGAGTGATGTTTAGTGTTTACTTGGATAAGTTTGATGCAACAATTAGTTATGGTTAATTAATGCTGGGTGACTGTCCATGTGCCTCAGGTCCAAAACAATGGCAGTTCGGCACCCACAACTACTTCTTCTCCTGGGACCAGGAGCGCCCTGGCTTCTACGAGGAGGAGAGCGCTAACCCACAGGAGAACGTGGGCAAGAAGGTGAACTGGCTGGTAGCGCGCAATGAGTGCCGTCGACGCTGCATGGACGCCGTCGGTATTGAGACTGAGGCTGAGAACAACATGATCTTCGACTTTATAAGAAACCGTAAGTTATTATGCTCCTATGTCCCTCTGTTGGTGATGCTCCCTCCCTCGTCCCTCTGTTGGTGATGCTCCCTCCCTCCCTCGTCCCTCTGTTGGTGATGCTCCCTGCCTTGTCCCTCTATTGGTGATGCTCCCTCCCTCGTCCCTCTGTTGGTGTTGCTCCCTCCCTCGTCCCTCTGTTGGTGATGCTCCCTCCCTCGTCCCTCTGTTGGTGTTGCTCCCTCCCTCGTCCCTCTGTTGGTGATGCTCCCTCCCTCGTCCCTCTGTTGGTGATGCTCCCTCCCTCGTCCCTCGGTTGGTGATGCTCCCTCCCTCGTCCCTCTGTTGGTGTTGCTCCCTCACTCGTCCCTCTGTTGGTATTGCTCCCTCCCTCGTCCCTCTGTTGGTGTTGCTCCCTCACTCGTCCCTCTGTTGGTGTTGCTCCCTCCCTCGTCCCTCTGTTGGTGTTGCTCCCTCCCTCGTCCCTCTGTTGGTGTTGCTCCCTCACTCGTCCCTCTGTTGGTGATGCTCCCTCCCTCCCTCGTCCCTCTGTTGGTGTTGCTCCCTCACTCGTCCCTCTGTTGGTGTTGCTCCCTCACTCGTCCCTCTGTTGGTGTTGCTCCCTCACTCGTCCCTCTGTTGGTGTTGCTCCCTCACTCGTCCCTCTGTTGGTGTTGCTCCCTCCCTCGTCCCTCTGTTGGTGTTGCTCCCTCACTCGTCCCTCTGTTGGTGTTGCTCCCTCCCTCGTCCCTCTGTTGGTGTTGCTCCCTCACTCGTCCCTCTGTTGGTGTTGCTCCTTATATTGTCTCACTCATTACTGTGTAACTGACCCGGTGTTGGAGCACAGTAGTCTACGCTCTTCCCTCACAATTGAAGGACCCGGGTTCAATCCTCGGGCAGGATAGAATTATGGGGAGACGTTTCCTTTCATCTGATGCCTCTGTTCCCCTAGTACTAAGGTGGATTCATGGGAGTTAGGCAGTTGTATGGGTGCATCCTGGGAAGGTCAGTACGTGACCTAGGAGGACGTTGATAAGCCTAACTCCAGGCCTCCTGTCCCATACAAGACGAATGAATTTGTATTTCACTTTTATTATAATTTAGTATTTAATTTATACTATTATTCATTATATTATTAATATTTAATTTTACAAAATTTATTTTGTAAATGTATTTCACCTTTTGATAAATACTTGTGAGGAATGAGGTTCATGCTATGTAAGGTATATCAAGGTAAAGACGACTGTATTTGGCACGTTTAAACTTGCAGGCAACATCACCTACATCTGGACGTCTGGGCGTCTGTGTGACTTCACAGGCTGCGAGACCCGCGATGACCTGCGTCCCCTCAACATCAACGGATGGTTCTGGTCCAACACCAACACCAAGACGGCGCCACCAACCAGACGCCACCTGGCTGGTCCTACCAGCCATGGAGCCAAACCGGCCACACCGGCAAGCCACAGCCCGACAACGCCGAGTTCGACATTAACCAGACCACCGAGTCCTGCCTGGGCGTCTTGAATAACATTTACAATGATAATATCAAGTGGCACGACATTGCCTGCTACCACCCGAAGCCCTTCGTGTGTGAGGACAGCGATCAGCTGCTGGAGTACGTCAAGGCCACCAACCCCAACATCCAGCTTTAAGTCTCCTGCTGGCGGGGCCGCTCTCACAACCTCACCATCAACAACACTCACACTTCACCACCAACTCATAAACAAGGGGCCAAACTTACAACAACAAATCCCCTTCATACAAAATAACATTCGGCAAAACGTTTTATGACAAGAATTTGTTTAGGTGCCAGTGATAAACTATTTAACTGTCAAGCACCTGCTGCAGACCTCCTCCCTGGGAGGTCCTATATATTATATTATATATATATATATATATATATATATATATATNAAAAAGCCGGCCAAATCCTGGCAAGGCCAGCGGCTAGAATCCTGGGAGGCCAGGGCAACTGGTGGGAGCCCAGCACGGGCAGGAGGCGCCTGTCAGCACAGTCAAGGGTCAGAGAGCGATGGTAACCCAGTGTCTAGTGGCAGCAGCTGAGCGACGCCACACGGCATGACTCCCTCGCCTCAGTCTCCATAGTCTAGCCTACCCACACACGCACGTTTCTCTCTGCCTCGTCTGGCCTGTTGTGAGACTGTGTTATTGGTGTATGTATTTATGCTGTGTGAGCAATGGAAGTGATTTTAAGGCATTTGAATTTTTCCACTGAAATGACATAGAAACCATCATAGGTGTGTCTGAAGGCTGTTGTAAAGTCATCAATGAAAGCTCTTACGTAAATCACGTGAAGAACAGAGGAGCAAGAGGGATAGAACAGACTACATAACGAGAGTAAACAATATTGTAATTTAGGGAATTTAAGGTAAAACATGAAAGCATTACTGACTATGAAGGGGGTGGCGAGGTGTCCTGTGCGGCCCTTGGCTCTCCTCCTGGTGACGGCGGTGGTCTCCTCCATGCTCCTGACGGAGGCTCTGGCGCAGTACAAAACGAACGAGCGCCATTTAACGAATTCTAAATTACGGCAAAAAGAAGATAAAGGCGGCCCCGAGTTGGAGAACGAAATTATCAAATCGAAGGTGGAAGTTCTTGGGGAAATCTTAAAACATCATGTACAAAACTTGAGAAAGGTAAGCCAATCTGAATC
Source organism: Procambarus virginalis (assembly GCA_020271785.1). Lineage (NCBI taxonomy): Eukaryota > Metazoa > Arthropoda > Malacostraca > Decapoda > Cambaridae > Procambarus > Procambarus virginalis. Next base: position 3,991,173 of record WNGS01159612.1, read on the forward strand.
ATGTTCAAATAGGTTATATTATTAAGTTTACTTAGAATGTCTTTGTCATTATTTTCTAACAACTTCTAATGAGGTGATAAACTTTCTTTTTGTCAGTTATAATTACCTACTCTTGGTTGGTCTTTACATATATATATATTCTATATATATATAGTATATCTATATTATATATATATATATATTATATTATATCTATATATATAATGTGTGGTGTGTGTGTGTGTGTGTGTGTGGTGTGTGTGTGTGTGTTGGTGTGTGTGGTGTGGTGTGTGTGGTGTGTGTGTGTGTGTGTGTGTGTTACGTTTGAAGTATGTAATGTCTGTTATGTATGTCTGACGTATGTTGATGTGTGTCTGACGTATGTTGATGTGTAAAATACCCCAAATGTTATGCGTGGATGAAATTGTGACTTGTCATAAATAGACTTGTTCTAAATAAAAAAATCCAGTCGCAGCCTAATGTCTTCTTGATAACTAATGGCTGTGTCAAGTAATCCGTAATAGGCCTAGGTAGATAGCACAAGGTTCAAGTTTATTTGATTATCTATAATGAATTTGTATATTCATCCTGTAGGCGGTAGGGCATGGTTACAGAGAGGTTATAACTGAACCTCAGTGTTATATTAGCTCAGTATATTATACAGGTATCGAACTATTTACAATAAACGGTATGTAGGATATTTTAGTTGAAATCATTAGGCAGCGGTTAAGTCAACCAAAACATTTATATAATAATGTTTATTCAGGTAAAAATAGATGATACTGGTTATAGTTAGTAAGTAAACTGGTCACCTAATTATAATATACACCTTCATTTACCTCGGATGGCGGTTTACAATGTAACAGGTTTACAATATAACAGGTTTACAATGTAACAGGTTTACAATATAAACAGGTTACAATATAACAGGTTTGCAATATAACAGGTTTACAATATAACAGGTTTACAATATAACAGGTTTACAATGTAACAGGTTTACAATATAACAGGTTTACAATGTAACAGGTTTACAAGAAGTATCAGTTTAAACGAAATATTCTTTATTCAACACTGTTGAAATACTATTTTAATGGTATATAAGAACATGCACTTTAATGTTTCCTGTAAGAAAGTAATAAAGTTTTTTCCCCGCATGTTGTTGCATAAATAATGCAACCTGCAATCCTGTACGAAGTCTAAACAGAATTGCATTTCACCTTTGTAAATGCACATAATGGCACTTCGAACACTTTATGTAGGGCATACGTAAATCTGTGTATCTATGTATTTACGTATGTAGGTTAGCTTAGCATTTAAAAGTACCGAATCACCTTCTTTGGTTGATTGTTCAATAAATCCTGAACTATATATTTAACTGATCTCTACACCTGTCCATGGAGGACAGAAGAAAATGTATATATTCTGGTTAGCATTGTAAATGTGTGGCCACGTTTGTGGTAGAAAAAAACCTGAAGTCTAACAGATGCAGGTTGCATTACGATAAACTCGCTTGTCCTAGAGGATCTTCTTGGTTCCTAGGGGGATCTTCTACGGGATCTTCATCCCCGTTTGCTCCCAACGCCATTAACATACTGCTGGAGCTGCGTGATCCCAGCCTACGGAGGAACAATGTTCATGTCTTCCACTCCACGACCTTCATCAACCACCCACCAAGTCACTGTGGGTCCGCGGAGCCTCTCCGCTTGCCTGTTGACCCTCGCTATACATGGAGTCTCCGTTTACCTAGTCATTTACGCATTATGATTCTTGTTGCAACTTTTGTGTTTGCCAGCTTGTGCGCTCTGCAACCTGATGTATTTGTATAAATACAGCGAGATGAAAACGTTTGATATTAAACTATTATTGTATTTATATATGGCTGATGAAAAAAAAAGGTTGATTCTACATCCCTAAAATCATATTAACACACGCATGGCCTTCTTAGCAAGTGCAATAGCAACAGGGTTACGGCAGGTCTCCAACTCTCATGCTGGCGCACGTCTCGCTTCACAGGTGCGCCGGAACTGACGCTAAAAAATGATTCCTCTTACCCAAACACAGGTCCCGATACAGGAAGCGGTTGGCGAATCCGAATTGGTAATAGTTTAACCGGATAAGGACGAGCACATTTGCCTCTGGACGTCTGACAGAAAAGTGTTTATAAACCGCTTACTCTTTTTTCTTCTTTTCAATAAAAATTCTTCTTTATTGTATCTCATACTTTGCAGTGCAGACTAGTTCTGATTTTAATTCCATCTCCTTTTGGACACTGAATTAAAAAAAAATTGTCATACAAAACTGTTTTTTGCCAATTAAAAACAAATGATTACTAGCTCGTTTCGAAAATTCCTATTTGGAGCCTCAATCGTTCACTAATTAAGAGGCTATACTTTATATATATTTAATATGCGATGTCCCTACTGAGTCCTTATTTTGTCAAACACAAAGCTGGAGAAAATTCATGTTATCTGATTAGGCTGACTGCTTAAGGGTTTCACTAGTCCCAGATGTTGTTTTAGATTTAGTTACTCGGAACAGAAAAATCCAAGTAGCACTGGCTATGGTGAGCCCGTTGTGGACTTACCTGGCACAGGAACAGGGTAGTCCCAGAGCTGAAGGGCACGAGTTATTGGGTTATGAGGACAGCTGGGCAATATATATATATATATATATATATATATATATATATATATATATATATATATATATGGATTCAAACCGATCAGAGATCAACCATCTTCAAAGATGTTTAAAATAATTTGGCGGGTTCCAAAAGTACTTAGAAAATAATAATGAAACAAATTGCTAAGGGTTGTAAAACTTTACCAGAAGCACATTGAGATATTTAGATAGTAGATATAAACATACAAGAGTTGCTATATACGTAGCTCAAGAATTAATGTTAAGAGCCCCAGGCCATTTAGTAGTTCGTCAGGACACGCTATGTAGACCGCAGTAAAATTATGCTTACTTTCACTTGTTTATGTCTCAAGTGCAAAGTTGGCCTGATGACTTTAGTTTGCGCTTGTCTGCTTTAGTTCACGCGAATACTTCAAAAGCGAAGTAATAATGGGTCATAATATATGCTGGTATGGATTTACATGTTTGTAAAGCCACTTCTAACAATGAGACTGGGATAACCTAATGTTTATTGAGAGGACAAATTCCTATAGAGTGTATATAGGAACAATTATACCAAGGATAATTGGTATAACTAAAGTTTTCTATGTAAGTGATAACTCAGGACTTATTGGTCATGGTAAAATAGTTACAGAATAATGGGATTGACTTGTCACAAACACCTCGTCTGGTTTACATGTCTCAAGTCACCGTTGCTTAAATGGAAAGATGAACACACTATAAATATTTTGATAACATATCTTAACCAAAGTTTTGACATAGTTTCAATTTAAATCTTAGGCACTGAGCTGTGTGACAACTAAGAATGTAAAGTGATGACCCTTTGAGGACAAAAGTAGGTCAAGTGAGGTGCTCTTGTTAACGGTTAAATGTCACTTCGTACACAACTGCCTTCGTCTACAATGGCCAGATTCACGAAGCAGTTACGCAAGCACTTACGAACCTTTACATCTTTTGTCAATCTTTGGCGACCTTGTTTACAAATATTAACCAGTTAATGAGCTCCGAAGCACCTGGAGGCTGTTTATAACAATAACATCAGTTGCCTGGGAAGTTTTCATCCTTGTAAACTGTTTAATAAATGTAACCAAAGCCGTCTTGGTCCAATGTCTGAAATAAAATATTCATGTAAATAATAAAAAAAGAGACTATGTAACTTAGTAAATATATAAATTGGCATCCACACCGCCGTGAAAATAAACAAATACATATGTTTTGTTTGAAAGGACTGATAAGTGTACTTGTGTAAAAACAATTCGTAACTGCATTGTAACTCTGTATACCTGCACAGTGATCACGTCACAGTAAACAGTTTCCGAAAGCATCATAATACTGCCGATATATACATACACACACACACACACACACACATATACATTATATGCACATGTGATATAACAGTAATTAACAGAAAGTGGGCCCGAATTTACTACCGTTTTCTGTGGCGTGTGTGCGAAAGCGATGTTACATTTGTCGCTGCGCCTCTTAATTTTCTCATATCAGTTTATCTCTCTTGGTGTTTACATAAATTGCTTGTTTTTATCTGACACCGTGAACAAAATGTCGCCTCTTCGTGTGGGGGTAAAGTTATGTCATGCATATTTTAATGTGGTTGTTTACATTGAAATATTATATGGTCACGACCTAACCCTTCCCACCCACAGTCATCAGAATAATTAGTCTTCCCCACCCACACATCCCTGTGAGACACCCCCCCCTCCCCGCCCCCGCCCTAAGAGTATGGGGGGGGGGGAGGGCAATATTGTATTGTGCACCCCATACTCATCTCCGCCACATGAGTATGGGGAGCACAATAGTGTATTGTGCACCACATACTCATCCTGTGAAGGAAGGAAGGAATTATCAAGGGAAAGCGCCAAGCCATTACGACTATATAGCACTGGGAAGGGGTCAGGATAAGGATTTGGGATGGGACGGGGGGGAAGGAATGGTGCCCCAACCACTTGGACGGTCGGGGATTGAACGCCGACTTTCATGAAGGGGAAAAAATTCAGAGGGCATAAAAGATCTTTATCAGACCTCAACGGAGATAATTGCATTAACAATTGCATCTATCCTGCACACCCTAAAATTATTATATCAGCTAGTTACAGAGATTTTGTATTTCAATATCTCTGCATTTACAATTAATCATTATACATTAATGGAAGGTCATTTTGCTAAGATTTAGATATTCTAGCCATGAAGGTATTACAGGGTCCTTGATCCTTAATCTCGTGTCATTTATCTACTGCTAGCGAAACATGGATAGTGTGCAAGGATTTCATATATTTTATCATTTATAATAAGATGGTTTTACCATTTCATGCAGCGTGAGTTTAGATTTATCTCTAAATGGCTCAATATTTTCACTGTCGTAAGATGCAATGCTCTAATATGTCTTTGTCCACACACTTTACACTTTACTCGTCATCTAGATCCCTATACAAGCCGAACTGCCCGAGCTACTTGAAGCCAAGTC
>WNGS01159612.1:4000916-4015346 GCA_020271785.1 Procambarus virginalis
CCTCACAATCCCAGAGGAAGAAAGCAGAGGGGATATGATCAACAACACATTGAATATGAGTTAAAGTTGTGGATGGAGTGGCTTCCACAACTTCTTCTTTCAGTGATATTTAACTTGTTGACTATGCGTACAGGGTACGAGTAGAAGGGGGTTGTGCAAGCCATCTACATCTACATTACACTTAAAGACTAGTCTAGGTAAACAGAATGTAGAGGGGACGGGGGGGGGGGTGCGATAGTGTAAAAAAACTGTAAGGAACCTGTAAGAAAAAAAGGGAATGAGAGAGAGGCAAAGAGCTAGCTGGTCCCCACTACCCACACCCGGACCCATAAATGCCCTCATCCGCAAAGGGTGAGAGCAAGGGAGAACTGGTTACCCTACCACTATCTTCCCCACCCACCACCACAACACCACCCCTCTCACCACAACCACCTCACCCCCTCACTTCGTTTCAACAGTTTCGTTTCAAATTCTTGTCGGAATCTGTGTCTCCGTGCTGATCACAGTATTAAAATCGGTTTCGTCTAGTGGCAGAAAAGGCTCAGGTGTTACAGGCATCGTGATGTAACATGACGTACAGTCAACGGTGGCGAACATGAACACTCCTAACTCCCCAAGATGGAGTTAAGGTCACAGTACACAACGTGAGGTTAGGGACTCTTAAGTCAAGTATCCAAGAGATGTCAAAATGGCGTACAATTAATTTTGTCAATAAAGATGTTAATAATAATAAGCTGCCTCCCTGAAGAATCGACTACCAAACGAGATGCCACAATTGACTATCATACTGTTCCTTTTGCACCAATAAAGGATCTTTTTGGAACCCTATGGCCCAAGGTTTGGGGGAGGAGGGGAAGGAATGACAGGACATAACAGGGCGAGGCTCGTGGCCGAGGGGAAAGTAAACATTACCGGCCCATTCCCTCTCTTAATGCGTCGCATCTAGTTCAAATATCGACGGTTTTTACGTATTGACCTTGATTTATAAGTCTGAGTGAATTACTCGAGCTCATGCGCTTCCGATTAGCCAAAAGTTACAATATTTACAGTGTCAACTCGAGAGAACAGGGTGAATGGGCAGCCCTATTAATACTAACTATAATTATAATATTAATATTATATAATATTAAATCCCTCAGAGGTGCCCTATAAGGCTTTCCCCGGATGCTACATATCCTCTTCTTCGAGGCAGGCCGAGGGTCCCCTACAAACCCAACCAAGACGTAGTACCCCCTAATATATTTTAAAACTAAATTATATTTTCAATTTTTGTATTCGTTTTGATAAGGTAAATGTGGAACAATGAGCCTAATTGCTGCATTCACAATTGTAAATAGGAACTGCCTCGTATGGGCCAGTAGGCCTATCGCAGTGTTACTGGTTCATATGAGCCAATAGGCTTACAACAGCGTTTCTGCCTCACATGGTCCGTTATGTCTTCTGCAGTTGTTATAGCCTCGTGTAGAAGTGACAGTAATGTTGGTTAATATGTTGGTAAAACTCGACTATTAATGTATGAGGGAGGAGATGGCCGTCTAAGCCATGACGAGCAGTAAGATGTTGAGACAAACAGAATACTTAAGCTTTCAGATGGCGACTTGGTGTTTATTTTGAGGGAGGTAAACACCATGTTGTTGTGAGAGATGAGACTGCGTCCTCCTCCCTCCCTCCAATACCTCTCTCTCCCTCTCACCTCTCCTCTCCACTTTCCCTCCATCCTCTTCACCTTCCTCATCATACCTCCATCGTTCTCACCACTCACCTAATCTCTCTTTCTCCATCACCCCCCTCTTTCCCTCGTACTCCCTCTCCTCTCTTTTTCCTTCCATTCCTCCAATTTTAAACATCAACTTCTCTTCGTAATCTCTTCCCGTCACCTTTCCCCTTTCTTCTAACTGAATGCACCTAACTAGCGGGTTGTCCCCAGGGTTCGATGCTCGGCCCCAACCTCTTTATAGTCAATATAAAGATCTTAGAGACTGGATTAACCTTATCAAATCGTTAACACAAAATGCTACAACTTAGTCAAATTGTGTAAGTCTCCAGACTCCAGAGGCACTTGGTAGAGCAGTGGTCTGACGCACTTCAGAGTTGAAGAATGTAATCAACTTGGCTATAATGATGTCAAATACGAATACACAGTGCAGGCGATGAGTCACAATAAATATAATAGGCTGTGAATTCTTGGACTATTAATTGAAAACAAATATGAAGCTTAGCAAAGTACAGAGAAAGGCAGATTGCATGAGTATTTCAACAAATACATTGCAATACAGTACGGGATGATTGACTCAACTTGTCCGAAATAAGGTCTTCCCGGTCCCTTAACAGGAATTGCACATCACACCAAACACGAAGGATTCATCCTTAATGACCAGTAATTATCTAATACAAATGCAATTAAAAACTCAAGTACCTTAACAAGGAACAAGAATATAATGACATGGTTTATAGCAATTATGACTTGATATCTTAATACAAATGTGCGGATATGTTTGTATATCAAAATTTACAATCATAATGCATATGGATATAATCTCAACATTATGGAGGGTAAAAATGTGGAATATGTATAAGAAATTGTAGTAATTACTGTTGCTACAATCATTACCACCATCATCGTTAAACCAAGATACCCTCACTATCATCATCATTACTACCATGATAACCTTACTATCATCATTATTTGTGTATTTGTGTACTTTATGTAAAAATTTACACCAAGTCTTTCACACACGTCGGCCGCGCCAGTCTTGTCTTCATATATCCATACATTAAAACATTGATTGTAACCATGATATATATGTGCCTCAGCCTACAGTTTAGACCTATTGTCTTATGTATGACCCTCTGTCCTGCGTGACAGTGAATACTAGCATTATCCTCACTTTAATAAGACTATCAAAATCCTCAGATTAGGCAAAATTGTAATTGGTCACAACACACAATCGTGAGGGACTCTTAAGTCAAGTATCCAGAGATGTCAAAATGGCTGTAGCAGAGAAAAGGGAGAACTGAGTCATAAAGATCATGTCTATTAGAGGGGACCTCAATAAACATAACAGGTATTTTATCCCCAACAATGGGGGAAACCAATCTCAAATGGACTTGTGATCCTGTGGTCCTGGGTTCGATCCCAGGCGCCGGCGAGAAACAATGGGCAGAGTTTCTTTCACCCTATGCCCCTGTTACCTAGCAGTATAATAGGTACCTGGGTGTTAGTCAGCTGTCACGGGCTGCTTCCTGGGGGTGGAGGCCTGGTCGAGGACCGGGCCGCGGGGACACTAAAGCCCCGAAATCATCTCAAGATAACCTCCCGAATAATATATCGCATTTTGACAAAAATCCCCAACGGTAAAAAAAATAATATGTATAAATTATAGCGGCTGACAAACAACCACGTTTTCTATGCTTGGGTTCATCGGTCAGGATCTTAAAATTGGAGGAATTTAGTACATCATTTTCTGTCCTTTGTGACAACTCCAGATAACGGGTTGACCAAACACACATTTAATTGTGTCAGCAAGGTGGACAATCCGCCTTTTATCATGACACAATATATTCACCATCTCTAAAACTATATTTATACCTGTTCCTCTTTGTTGTAATAGCTCTCCCCCCTATAAAAAAAAACATCCATGCACCCAGCCCACTGCATTCTTGAAGACACGAAGCGACAGACTAACTCTCAGAATTACAAAACCCACAATTGCGTCACCTTTCCCAACAATACGCTAAGCAGACCCACAAACACTCTTATTAATACTTTAAACACTTTGATTCCCCACAACACTACATGTAGACTTAACACGTAGCAAACGCAATATACCATGCAAACCTTCACATCAAATTAGCCCAAACACTGCCCAATCTGGGCATGAGGAGCCAGTGACAGCTATCCTGAACAACACTCTTTGGCTATTAAACGGTCTTCAGTGTTCTGTCTCCTGAACTGCGAGCAGGCAAATTGAGTTAGGCTTTTGTCACTATTTAATTAAAATACATTCTCTATACGATCTGTTCTATTCTCTTTCACATTTCTCTCTCACCCTCATGGGTAGCCTCATCGTACAACTACATTCATGCTCACACCAACCCCCATCTATTCTCACAGTTCTCGCCCCATATTCACCATCACACAGATCACTCACCCGCCAACTTTCCATATCCTCACGAATTTACACTCGCCATCTGCTCTCGTCCCAGCCCTCATCCACCCTCCACCCTTAGTTACACAGTACACACCCATTTCAACACCCACCCTGACATTCCTCATCAACACAATCTCACCGTCCCCTTCCCAACACAAACTGCCTCCACTCTCATCACCTACTATCCATCAACCACCTGTCCTTACCCATCATAAAGATGTAATTAACCCATCCACATAATCCCCCCCAAAACATTCACGTGAGAAAGGAGAAACAAAATGCCGCTATGTTACAAGTAGGAGTGCCGCAGGGGTAGTTATAATAGGCCATTTTGTCCCTATAGCAACAGCATCCAGAGGAAATATATGAAATGAAACCAATAAGAAGAATATTTGAAGAAAAGAAAGACTACGGAAGTTTACAGAGAAACCTAGACATCATCTCCGTTGTTCCTGGTGGCTTCTGAAAATCTTTTACCTTATAGCTGTTTCCTTGTGGTCTGGGGAAGTGTCTTAATTTTAGCCCGTCCTCTCGAGTAGCCTATTGGAAAAATGGTGTACCAAAATACTGGAATCGAACCTAACCTAACCTATCGACCCACCCATAGAAAACGTGGATGTTTGTCAGCCACTGCGATTTGGAGTACCCCCTTTATTTGTCCATGGGGATTTTGAGGTCAAAATGCGGTCATTATTGAAAAGGACGGGTTACTCATTCCGTGGAGAGTCTCTGGTGGTAGTGACTCAACCCGTACAGGCTTGTATCTGGTGGCTTTGGAAAGTGCCTCACCCCATGGGATCATTATAATCACATAATAACTTAGTTTTAAATGATAAGTGCTAAGGGTCGCCTCCCCTTGAAGCGTCCTTGGCGTGCTTACTTTTGGTCTGCTCTTCTGCTTGTATGTTTGTGTGTATTATTCTTACCATAAATATCGATTTCAAAGTATATCTAAAAGTTCTCAAGTAGCACTCAGCACTTTAGCAAATTTCCTCCGTTGGGCTTTCATAATTATTTATCTTCATTCTGGCGAAACTGATATACTTTATATTACTTGTTAACATTTCCCTTTTGAAGTACCCTGTAGCTTCTGCTTTTTATCTTTGCACGCTTTTTTGTGATATTAAAAAAAATTCTCCGAAACCAAACCGCTTAAAAAATCCACGGAAACTAAATGCTCGTCCCGACAATGAACATTGTTCACCCTCTTCTCTCATCACTTCTAGATGTTACCACTGCTAGGCTTAGGCTAGGCTACAAGTACCTCTGGGAATTTGTAACATCTGCTGATGTAGATTTGACTAAATGTAAACTGTGTCAGCAGAACTATTCGCATACTTTGCGTCATTATATAATGGAATGTGAAAAAATCGCGGAATTTAGAGATAACACAATCAATAGTGTCCAAGAAATGTGTAAGTACTTCATTCATAATGATGTGCTGCCCGAGATCTTGGCGAAGTATCCAAAATTTGCTTACTGTAGGTAATGCATGCACATGACTGTAAAGCTGCCGCCCAGTTGGGTGGGTGTGGAGCACATGACTGTAAAGCTGCCGCCCAGTTGGGTGGGTGTGGAGCACATGACTGTAAAGCTCCCGCCCAGTTGGGTGGGTGTGGAGCACATGACTGTAAAGCTGCCGCCCAGTTGGGTGGGTGTGGAGCACATGACTGTAAAGCTGCCGCCCAGTTGGGTGGGTGTGGAGCACATGACTGTAAGCTGCCGCTCAGTTGGGTGGGTGTGGAGCAAGACTAGTAACTGTGCGACTCATCATAGATGTAAAGTGCCTTGTATAGTGACTGTTGTGAGCCTCTTGAAGAATCACTTGTGACACAAAAGATTATTGATGTGTGTATTTGTGTGGGTGATTAAATATGTATGTGTATGTATATATGTATACGTATGTATATGTACATGTATGCATGAGTATGTGTACATGTATATATAGCATTAATAATTGTTTAACTATCGCTAAAAGAGTGTTATTTGCTTAGCTAAACGAACTAGAGGGTTCAGTTCCTGAACCGATTATGTGCATCTGTAATCCTTTACACCACCGCCCACGGGATGGGTATGGGGTGCATAATAAAGAAGGAAATGAAAGAAATGAATTCTCCGATCAGTAATATTACTAGTAAATTTGAATCGTGTCACAAACCACACTTTGTTGCTAAGGTGTGGAGAATCTGAAGATATCATCTGAAGATTTGGGGAGCCGGTCGGCCGAGCAGACAGCACCCTAGACTTGTGATCCTGTGGTCCTGGGTTCGATCCCAGGCGCCGGCGAGAAACAATGGGCAGAGTTTCTTTCACCCTATGCCCCTGTTACCTAGCAGTAAAAATAGGTACCTGGGTGTTAGTCAGCTGTCACGGGCTGCTTCCTGGGGGTGGAGGCCTGGTCGAGGACCGGGCCGCGGGGACACTAAAGCCCCGAAATCATCTCAAGATAATCATTGACAATCAATATTAAGTACTCGGACAATTATGGGAGCTTCGGCTCATTGGTCTTGCCTATTAATTATATATTAGTGAAAACATAAATATATGTATATAATTACAATACTCCAACAATAAAAATTTGAATTTATTACACTGGAACAAGGAAAGAATGGCACAAAACAAATATAAATATTTGTTAGTAAAAATTTCTGCTCATGTAAGCATCAAGATAGACCAGTCAGCTGTTACTTGTTGGCCTCAATGTTGCAGTGTTGCAATGTTTTGTTAGTGACATATGTATGTATATGTGTGTGTATAGCCTGCTGATCAATAACCAGCAGTCAGGACACCCCCCCTGGGTGGCTACAGACGTAGCCTGCTGATCACTGACTATCAAGCAGGACACCATTAGTGCTGCTGCTTTTGCTGTTAGCTGATGTCAGAGCTGCGTACGGTGGAAGTTGTGCTCTTGTTTTTGTCCTGCCCTGACAGTTCTGACTGACCAAGCGACCCGATGTGATACCCAATGATCATCTGCGCCTTAAAAGGTCCTGCGCAGCTCAGCATCTTGACTGTACACGATGCTTCTAGTGACGCAAGTCTACATGATCTTGTGTTTTATTTACTTATTATTTAATGAAGGAAAATATGTCCTGGAAGTGATATTGACCATTATCGAAATTCGAAATGATGTGATTATATTGGATAAATGAGTAAACTATACGAAACTTAAGGCTACATGCGAATAAAATTTCGCTATTTTAATCGCATATTATATAAAAAGCGAACGGACAAATAGCCAAAACTGACTACTTGGACTAATATGTAAGGCCCTATTTGCCTAACAGGCAGAGTGATTTTCGTTAGTTTCAACAAAAATTTTCACCCGCCCAGGATGCAACCCCACAACAAGCTGACTAACTCCTGTGTATACCTACTTATTGCTAGGTGAACAGGAACATTAGATGATAGGAAATGTGCCCAACCATTTCTGTCCCGCCCAGGATTCGAACCCGGATTTTTTTTCTTTATAAGTTGAGAACGAACCCAACTGTTCTACCGGGATTCTTAAATATATATAACAATCAGGGTTTTCGTGATCATTGTTGCATAAGTAACAAATTCATTTTCATCATTAAGAAATGATCCTCATGAAGAGAGACTCGAAGAATATCATTAGATTTCTCATAGAAACATACAGCCCCGCTCCTGTGCCAGGTAAGTCCATTACGGGCTCACCATAGCCCGTGCTACTTGGAACTTTCGTTCCAAGTAGCTGAATCTAAAACAACAAACAACAACCTCGCAGAACTTTGCACATGAGCGACTGCCAAGAGCCCCTCCAAAAAACTGGGAATTCTCTTCAAGTTTACAAGAGATTTATTTAACCTCAGTTCAGCGCTGCAAGTCTCAACTTCCTTCTCTGCAGAACCGCTCTCCCATTTGGACACGCTTCTGTACCAAAATTCTAGACACAGTTCAGAGGAACGGTGGAGCTTTGTAATTACTGTACTTGATTCACTCTCGTGTTCTTGAGGATATCCTCATAATGCACCCGAAATTTGCCAGTGCAGGCTACTGAACATATGGCCCTGTATGACTAACCATCCTGCCAGATGGGGACTTTTAGTATCACTGCTACCTTATTCACTCTTGTGTTGATGATATCCTCATAATGCACCCAGAGTCTGCCAGTGCAGATTACTTAACACATGCCTCTGTATGACTAACCATCCTGTGTGATGTGGATTTTTAGCATCACGTAGCTAGCTTTTTGACACACTGTACTCCCTTCATAAAGTCTAGGGTAGCTGCACAAATGCACATGTACATAAATGTGTTAAAAACAGCTTGTCTCATCAGTTAATCTGATCTCACATCTAAGCTCATGTCATCAGGCTACTGTCGCGAAGATACATGTCTTTGCAGACCTAACAACAACGTAACTTGAAGAACAATAGTGTTTCTATTTTCTGTGAAAAAGTCCACCAAGCTGGCGTAACTCATCCTAGCAGGGAGAGGGGTGGGGGCGGAAGTCCCTCAACCCCGAGTATTTATGTAATGTGATTGATTGTTGCCGCCGAGGCGGCTAGTTTATTGTGCACCCCATACTCATCCTGTGAGCGGTAGCGCAAAAGCATTACAGAGGGCACAAAAGGTCTTTATCAGACCTCATCTTAGATTATCATAAACAATTTCATCTATCCTTCACACGTGTGATACCGACTGTCCGGGGCTTAATCTCAGTCTGATCTTAATCCTCCCATCTTCAACACCCCCTACCCCCCCTCACACGCTGGTGAAGAAACACAAAAGGGTGTGTAAATGACGATAAGGAAAAAGGAAAGTGCGCATTCACCACAACATAAACAAAAAAGTTGTAGAATTGTCAAAATATCGAGATTGCTTCTATTGTAGTCAAGACGATAGTCCGTGTCCACGACAGCAGTCTGTGACCATAAGAAGAGCATGGAAATAGTCCATTACCACAAGAGCATTAAGAAATAGTCCGTTACCACAAGAGCATTGAGAAATAGTCCGTTACCACAAGAGCATTGAGAAATAGTTGGTGTCCACAAGAGCATGATAATAAACAAAGTAGAAAGCAGACGTTGTATACAAGATCGACTTGGAAAGGCGTTTATTAATGTCACCACAGAATGTTACCACATAAAATAATGGCTAAATGAATATCAGATAAAGAACAGAGGCGGAAACTCGATTTTCTGGGTTGTTCATCCTGTCACATGTCAGACATGAGGATGCCATCATGTCATCCTTTGTGGACGATACCAAAATCCGCTCTTAACAATTTCAACGTGGAAAATATAAGTGAAATATTTATGAGTAAAAATGTCAAATGGCATAAAGTTTAGAGCACAAAAAGAAGCAAGCTTGGCATCAGCAAGGAAAATTACAGACTGGATTGTAAGAACATAGCAAGGGTTGCCACGTCAATGATGGTAGTCTTTAAAACTCTGTTGCTCTCTCGTCTACTGCCTCTCGTTTCGTGTGAGGGCGAGATATGAGCTAGAAAATATACATAAATTCTTACTGCTTGCATATATACAGTGAAACTACTGGGGCTGCCTAGGAAGTTCTCAGAATGTCCTCCCTGGCACAGAGACGAGGGATCTATCTCATGATTTCTGCATTAGGTCCCAATCACTTATTAGAGTGAAGGATACTACAGGAGACGTAAAATAAACACAGTGACTATAATATCAGGAACACTATTAGAAAACGTGTGACTATTGGAGGCCCACGACTTTTCAGCTTTCTAGCACAAAATATAAACAATATTGACAGAGCAAAAGTACAAGTCTTCATGTAAGAACTAGACAGGTTCCTGCAGGGTGTGTCTGCTGAACCGATTTATGATGGTTATGTGGGTCTGCAGGCCGTGACCATGGCCATGGTCACGGGCATGCTGCAGCTGCAGGAACAGCTTCACTGAGGATCCTGTTCAGTGAAGCTGTTCAATGCTCTCTAGTGGAGCATGCCTTGTAACAAACTAGTGTACTGTCCCATACACACTTGTAAAATGTTTGATATAGGCATGTCTAAATATAAGCGTCAGCATCTCTTCAGGAACTTGACCGTCTACTATAGAGCCTTCTCTTTTTCAAAAAAATAAAATTACAACCACCACCAGTGTCATGACAGCACAAGTAGCCTCACAACACCAGCGATAATCATCAAACGTCACAAAACACTCAGGGCGTAACATCTATGATCCAGTTATAACCCCAGCATTAAATAACAGTTGTTATCTGCCTCAACAAGTGTCATGAGCGACAAGGGCAAGCGTCTTATCCACCGTGCCTTCATCGTATCAGGATTTCAGCCGACTGTAACTTCTCCTTCTGCGTTACAGGGAAACAACTAATGTGCTCTTTGTAGCCTGACTAAATGGCCACTTTATACTCCTCAGCTATTTTACATATCACTGAAACTATTTGGATGAGTCAACAACCTCTTCAATGGACGCAATTGCAAGTGGCGTAAAACTAAAAAGACACTATGGTTCATATTGCTGTATGAAAATTAATATGGCAAGAAGCAGTCATGTGGATGTTTTGCCCAGTGCATTTATATGTAGTAATACTGCTAATTATAAGCGTTGTAATTAATGTGCAGCAGTTCAGGAGGAAATTAAAACGATGTTGAGTCTGGCAAATCAACATAGAGCCATATAATTGTCATTCTTACGAAACAAATGCAGTAATAAATTAATGGTGATAATCACCCACTGGGCCAACACTAGAGTATCAAATGAACAAAACACCATTATACATGGTGGTGATACACCCGGTGCTAACAATAAGAAAAAAAAAGCTATGACGAAGCACAGAGGCCAACTTGAAGTTAGGTCAAAGGTCAACGCACGGTCAGCTATAGGAACCTAGCCATATAAACCCAAGCCGCCTTCTGACTTTTGCTTTCGAATTTGTTCTGCTACTTTGACATTTGATGGCGGCGCACGAGTCGAGCCTGCCAGATGGACGAGATATTGTGATCCTATTAGCTATTCCTTAACGAAGCCTCTCTTGTATTTATTATTTGTGCCTGTAGAATCGAGCTATTAGCTCTTCGACTTCCCACCCCCCTCCCCCTACCTTTCTAGCCAATCAATTCTGTTCCTCTATTATGTCTACTACATATTTTCTAACACATTTTCTCTTGTGCCAGGTGCCTGACCAGAAGATCGAGCTGGTGTTCCTGGTAGACGCGTCGGCGTCAGTGGGGGCGGAGAATTTCTTCAACGAGATCAAATTTGTCAAGAAACTGCTGGCTGACTTCGCAGTCTCCTACAACCAGACGCGCGTCGCTGTCATCACCTTCTCCAGCAAGAATAAGGTGAGTAGAAGATGCAGGTAGTGGGGTTCAGCAGTCCACTTACGATGTAAATATTTTGAACTTTGTCTTCAGTCCCCGACCGTCCAAGTGGTTGGGGCACCATTCTTTCTCCCAGTCCCATCCCAAATCCTTATCCTGACCCCTTCCCAGTGCTATATAGTCGTAATGGCTTGGCGCTTTCCCTTGATAATTCCTTCCTTCCTTCAGTAAATGATGATGAGTTCAGTTCAAGTGATTATATCGACATTATAATATACTGTGATCTTTATGTATATATTAATTGTGAAAACTTTCCAGTTAAAAAAATAGCAGTTTTCACAAATTGCGCCAATTAAAGAGTTTTTAAACCTAAACTGGAACAATATCATTGAAGAGCTGTACATATTTCGGGTGATTAAGTGGTACATTCTTGCAAAGCCACTAACACGTATTTAATTTTAGTACACACGAAGGCCAGAGTCCAGAAAGTGCAAACTCGCCAGGAAAATACATTAGTCAGGTCTGGCAGATGGGATATAGCAACCTTGATGGAAAGGTCACAAAGGACCCTCTGAAGATGAGATGATTGCAAACCATCTTCACTGCCAACGAACATAACAAAGCAATATCAGTAATGATTAACTGGTAGAAGATGGCAAGGGATAAGTTGTAAGGATACAGGTAGAATGAAAGGGAATGTGGGAGGGAGGGTCGATGCCCCCTTCCACCATGTGGAAGAGGTACGCAGTAAAGCTGGATAAGTATGTGGGAGAGATATACAGTTGAAATGGTAGATGCTGCCAGTATGTGGGAGAGATATACAGTTGAACAATGGTAGGGGTGCTGCCTGTATGTGGGAGAGATATACAGTTGAAAATGGTAGGTGCAGCCAGTATGTGGGAGAGATATACAGTTGAAAATGGTAGGTGCAGCCAGTATGTGGGAGAGATATACAGTTGAAAATGGTAGGTGCTGCCAGTATGTGGGAGAGATATACAGTTGAACAATGGTAGGGGTGCTGCCAGTATGTGGGAGAGATATACAGTTGAAAATGGTAGGGGTGCAGCCAGTATGTGGGAGAGATATACAGTTGAAAATGGCAGGTGCTGCCAGTATGTGGGAGAGATATACAGTTGAACAATGGTAGGGGGTGCCGCCAGTATGTGGGAGAGATATACAGTTGAACAATGGTAGGGGGTGCCGCCAGTATGTGGGAGAGGTATACAATTGAGTAAGGATATAGGAATAACAGAGTGGAATACCACATTTTAAAATCTCTCTATTGTGTGAATTGATCATATTAAGCAAGACGTACACAAAGGAAAACCAATAAGTGCTTAAAAATAATGGCAATAGGCTACTGAAAACCAAGCCCCGAGAGAGTACGGTAATGATTATCTCTGAAACCTTCATACCTGTCAGACTGGGACATCGGTGTATCAAGTCCCATTATAAAATTGATAGTGCTGATGGGTTGGATTACGTGGGGAGCTTCACATCGTCCCACAGTCCTCTGTCTGCCACTTAAGCTACTGACAGCTGTATCACCCTCAACTTTCTAAGACCACTACCA
Organism: Procambarus virginalis; assembly: GCA_020271785.1. NCBI lineage: Eukaryota > Metazoa > Arthropoda > Malacostraca > Decapoda > Cambaridae > Procambarus > Procambarus virginalis. The sequence continues at coordinate 4,013,919 of WNGS01159612.1, forward strand.
CCTGCACCTTTGAGAGCATTGTCCATTCTTGTTTACCAAAAATATGATTGATTGATGAAGATTAAACCACCCATGAGGTGGCACGGGGATGAATAGTCCGTAAAAAATATGATCGTACTACCAAGCGTCTAAGCCTTAATGAAAAGACACATCAAACACTATGTAGCATACATAAATCTGTGTATCTATATATTTACGTATGTAGCTTAGCCTAGCATTTTAAAAGCACAACAATCATCTTCTGTGGTTGATTGTTCAATAAATCCCTGAACTACATGTTTAACAAATCTCTCACCCTGTCTATGGAAGACAGAAGAAAATGTATATATGTTGGTTAGCATTGTAAATGTGTGGCCACGTCTGTGGTAGAAAATAATAATAATAATAAACAAAAGCCTGAATGATACGGTTTGGTACCCCATAGTTGACTGCAGGAAGCCGTTGCCTGTATTAGGCTTATCTAGGTCCCTCTAGGTTATATATGGACCTTCCCAGGATGTAACCCACAACAGTTGCTTAACTCTCCAGTTCCTATTTACTGCTAGGTGAACACAAGTATGAAGTCAACAAAAAAACGTGCTCAAACGATTCCATCCCGATGGTGGAATTGAACCATGAACCATTCGACTGTGACCCAAATTATTTCTTGACGATTTCTTCAAGCTGAATTTTAAAGCTCAGCAGAGTTTTGGCATTTACAGCTTCGGCGGTTAGGCGGTTCCATGGGTGGGTGAAAAATCATTTCCTGTTTTCAGTCCTACACCTTGGCTTGTTGAATTTGAAACCGTTGCTTCTTATTTGCCTTACATCTGACCTTTTGACTCCTGGTTCAACCTTGACGCCGAGCGGACGCCTGGATACCTCCTCCGCCTGGGAGCCGCCGGTTCATGTCCTGTTTTCGCGTTTTGGCTTTGCTACTGCCGTTTGGCATCCCTCTTCAACGGTCCGCTTGTACGACGCCTGGCGCACATACCGCCTTGGGTCACGGGATTGTTGACAGATTTTTTTTGGGGGGCGTGTTCTGGCTGGTTCTCCCGGCGGGGTGACGGTGTCCGGGGGGCCGGCTTGGCCGAGAGGTGCCGGGGGTTGGTGGGTCATGCAGGTGGGCTCCTGGTGTGCCCTCAGCCGTGGTGGGCTGCCGGCTTCTGCTCTGTCGGAGGACACTGGATGACTTTTTGCGTTTTAGTTGGGGGCAGAGTTTTGGTTTTGCTACCTGGTGTTCTCTGTGTGGAGCGGGGCAGGTGCCTGTCACCCTGAGGGACTCCTGGGACTCCCCCAATCATCTGCCTGACTGTGCGTTTATTTGCCGTATGGCATATTAGTTTCTAGTGATTGGCGTCACTCGTTTCGCGTTTTGGCTTGGCGTTTCACCTTTCCTGGGGTCGCGATTTACCCTTAACAGGTACGCCGGGGCACATCCGATCCCAC
>WNGS01159612.1:4072181-4086250 GCA_020271785.1 Procambarus virginalis
CAGCTAATCCTGAAACAGCTTCAAAAAGGGCAACTGAGCAAGAAAAAGGGCAACATTCAAGACGTGGAAGAATTCATCAGCAATGGTGTTCATTGTCCCTACCAGACGTGCACCATTTCGGATTGTGATTCAAACAGCACAGCTACCTTGAAGCCACAAATGATAAAACAGAGTTCAAATATATCCAAGTCTGTAAGGCCAAAGTCTAGTCAAAAGGTTTGTGCTCAAAAACCAAAGTCATTGGGATACACAATGAACATTACAAACCATACTGTTGTAAATGTTAACAAATGTGAAATTAGGGAAAAGCAACCAGAGAGTACGAGTGACAAAGTTGATGATCATTGTGATACTAATATAGAGGATGGTGTCGAGAGTTCTGCTACACTTACCAGAAAAGGGAAAATATCCTTGAAGACATCACTGCCAACAAAAAGGTCCTCTTATGATGACCAATCCCCCAGTGGGCAATTATCTAATCAGGAGTCTCCAGTCTTTAATGTTTCTATGATTAAAGAGTTACAAACATCTCCCATGCAAGTTAGTGGGGAATCCTTTCAAGATAAATTGAGAGACAAGAGAGAACGTTCACCTTCGCGCTCTCAAAGGGCTTCCACAAATGACTTCACTCCTATTGAATCCCTTCATGATAGAGATGAAAAGAAAGGTCCACCAATTTGTTCAAATGGTCATACTGGGCAGTTTTATCCTGAGAAAGTGAAAATCAAAGAAGGCAAACCACATAAATACGGTGCTATGTCTAGCACAAAAGAAAATGCATCCTTACATCAGGCTAACATTATGGCTAGACAGCAGCAATTACAACAGCAGCCAAAAAACCATGTTCAATCTGTGTCTACCTCCAAGACATATTTGCAACGAAAAAGTCAGTCAGTTGTTCCAGAATCACATGATAATGTAGAACTAGATAATAACAGTGTTAGCAACAGTGGTAGTGATCATAGATTGAGTAATCTACATGAAACTTCTAGTCTTGAAGTAGAACTTCCTAGCAGCCATGAAGAAAATTCCAGTAGCCATGACTCTGATGAGAGCCCAGAAGCCTCATCAAGAAGACTGGCATTCAAACCTCCAGGAAAAGAATGCAATCATGTTGTAGGGGAAAAGGAAAATAACTTATCAGAGCCAGGTAGGGCCACAACCATTCCAGTTAATCCCATGAGACCACTTGTAAGAGCAAGAACCTATGAGATTCTTGAGGGAATTGCCAGTGGCCCTGACAAGTCTACAGAAGAACCAACAGAAAAGAAGGAATCAGAACCTGAAGAATCTGTCATAAAGACGGAATGGGGGGCATTAGATGATGCTCATAACAACATTCACAGCTTTGGTACTCCTAAAAGAAGTGTAAGATCTCATGGTTTTGGAAAAGATAACCCAGGCAATGGGAAGGAGAGAAAAGTTTCTGATGAAAGTATATCATCATACTATGAAAACACAGATGATCCAGAGAAGTTAAGGGAAATGGAAAGAAAGAAAGGTTCACTGATATTCGAACACAACTTCCAGACTTACTCTAACATTCCTACGACTAACATGATGACTGCTAGTATGATGACTGCAAGTATGAGTTCTGAGAGTGGTAGTATGGGTATGGGATCTTTGTATAGCAGTATGATGGATAGTGCCATGATGGGTAGTATTCACTCATTAGGTGCTCTGGAAGCACCTGTTGTTGATCCTATACCACGTCCAGCATCTGTTGGTCTTCCAGTTGTGCACTCGGTGGAAGATGTAAAGCAAGAAATGAGCCGTGCTGTCAGTCGCCGTCCTCCATTAAGAGTTCAAAAGAGTACAGATGAAATGGCTTTGGAGCTCCAGCTGGATTTAGCCAGAAGAGGAACGGCAACTCGGTCGCCTTCTCCTGATTCTTTAAGTGTTGATATTGTAACAAGAAGAGAATCTGAAACTGTGGACAAGGAAAATTCACCCAGAAAAGTTAATAGAAATAAATCCTTAGAAACTAGCACTTCAAGTTTAAAAAAAGAAGAGATGGATAATGAAGAAAAAGAACAAGATGATCGAGAAAATGAAAGTAAGAGTAGCGAAGCGGGACATAATGGAGGGAAGTCTGACAAAAAAGAAATGTCTGTTGAAGAATCATCATTTAAATCATTGCCACAACTTACAGGAAGTCCCAGATTAAGCAGAGAGCTATCGGAAAACACACCCATTATCTCAGGTGGCTCTACTTTGAAGAGAGAGAAGGACACAGGAGAGAGAACATCCATCCCTAAATCCGAGCGGCAAGTTAGTATTGGGTCAGTTAAGGATGTAGATTCTATACCTCTTGTGTTTGGATATATTGGTCCACAAGATGAAGAGCAACATGAAAGTAAAGTGGAAGACAAAGAAGCAAGTGTTGAAGGGGAGGATGAAAAACATCAATCAATCTTTCCAATGTTTATAGATCTTAATGACATACCATCTCCATCAATAGAAGAAGTTAAGGAAACAGAGAAGAAAGAAGCGGCTAAAGTTAAGAGTCAATCTTCTGCTGTTTACATGTATATAGAAGCAGATACACCTTCTCCTAAGACCAGAAGAAAGAGGAGGTCAGAGAGTGATGGTACAGGCATTCCAAAGTCCATAGAGTCTCGTTCAGAAGCAGAATTCACTTCTCTTCCACCAGTTCTAGCAGGTCCAGCACCCTCTATAGATGGGAAGAAAACTCCAGATAGCATAAAAGTTGAAGCTAATGGAAGTTCTGATGAAGGTGGGAATAAGGAGAAGAAAGGGTTCTTTATGTTTATCGAAGCAGAATCATCACCAAAGTTGGGTTCGCCAAAACCAAGACGGCGACCTGCTCCTCCTCCAAAAAAGAAAAGTGAAAATGCAATGACCAGATCTGCGCCCAGTGATTCCATTCTATTTTCAACTCCAGAGAGTTCTAGCAAATTGATGACTAAATCAGTAATTGATAGAGAAGAATTTATTGCTCAGCCTCCAACAAGGAAGAATGTTAGCCTAAATGACAAAATAAATGAATCCTCTACTTCAAGGGATGGATCGTTTGTGTCAGGCATCCCAAGGCCAATTCACGTTTTCAAAAACAAAGGAACTTCATCTAAATCTAGTAACAGAGCGAAGCCTTCACCTCTTAAGAGAGAGACTAGTTCTCAGAGAGATCACTCAGTTTCTCGGACTAAAGATGAACATACTTCAGAGACAAATGACATGGCCACAAGCCGAGACATATCTGTATCGGAACTTGGTCCTTCTCAAAGTGTATCTTTCAGTGATATTGTATCGGCTAGTCTTCCTCAAGAAACTGAACCTTCTGAAGTGTCAGACGTAAGCAGTCTTCTCAGCAGCATCGAACGCTCAAATGGTAGGTTTTTCTGCATCTTGTTCCTTGCTGAATCCTTTGGTTTAGATCCTTGATTTAACTCAGTCTGATTGTATATACAGTACCTCCGAGATCAGCAAAGAGATCCGTTTAGAAAAGGACCTTTCATTAATTAAAGCCTGATTTATTTATTTATTTTCCTCTACCCTATTTAGGCCCCTCAGATCAAGGAGACAAGGAGCCATGTTCGAGACTGGGAGAAGATTTGCTGCGGATGTTCTTGAATGAAATAAATACTGACGTCGCTATACAGGTATGTACAGTGTTGTTATGCTTTTCTGTAAATTTATTATAATGTTCTTACTCTCTGTACAACATATGTATTATGCAACTTTAAATAAATGGTCTCACTCAAATATACTTTTATGTACTTAGTAGATAAAATGTGTTATACAGTGTTCATAATTTATAATGCACAGATGTTTCTAGTACTAAGCAGGATCTCTGATACTATTATGGCACTATTAACTGAATATCAAACTTGTATTCTTAGCTTAACCTTATGTTCCGTGAAGGTTTCATCCTGTAGGCTTGAAACATTCCGTCAGTTTTGTAGCTCAGTCTTTTTATAAATAGCCCTAAATATCACAATAGTTAGTTAATAAGATGGTGTAAAATATATTGTATGTGCTAGAATTTTCAGTAGTTTTTTAATTTTAATTATACAGTATGTGCCAGCATCCCCCCCCCCCCCTTAAAGTCATAATTACTCTATTTTAATTGTTTTAATTTGATGAGAAATTTTCGTGAATAATTTATTTTAATAAGAATTGCAATGGTTCACTATTCTTTTGTTTCTAAGCATAAATGAACTTGATTTCTAGATTGGCGAGAAGCGTATCCGAGCCCATAAATGCATCTTAGCTTCGCGGTGCGTCTACTTTGCTGCTATGCTCTCGGGACACTGGGTGGAAAGTGCCGGCAATGTTATTAAGTTGCAAGGGTTTGTACCTCAGGCTTATATATCATGGTTGTTTATTAATGTGTGTTTGTGTCACTACACTTTTGATGTTTTGTTTTTGTCATATGCAGCAAATCTCCTAATTAAGATAATTATTTACCCGATTTTGTGATTAAGAAGCACTTATAATGCATCATAAAACTCTTGAATAATTATTTTATTATCTATGTAAAATGTGTATGGATGGCCATCTTCTGAAAGTAGTAACATCCTCCCCCCGGGAGCCGGTCGGCCGAGCGGACAGCACGCTGGACTTGTGATCCTGTGGTCCTGGGTTCGATCCCAGGCGCCGGCGAGAAACAATGGGCAGAGTTTCTTTCACCCTATGCCCCTGTTACCTACCAGTAAAATAGGTACCTGGGCGTTAGTCAGCTGTCACGGGCTGCATCCTGGGGGTGGAGGCCTGGTCGAGGACCGGGCCGCGGGGACACTAAAAAACCTCGAAATCATCTCAAGATAACCCCCCCCTTTCCTTGTTTGCCAAAGGAAACAAGAAAGAGTGGCTTGCTCATGAAAAAGAAACTTTTCATCTACACACGGAGATACTGTGTGCTTTTTAATACGCGTCATTTAATAAAATTAAGAAAAACCATAAAGTAGCTGGTCAGTATTCTGAATATGGATCTTTTCACAAATACACTGTGTTAATTTGGGTTAATCTTAATCATATGCCTTTGTTCAGTATTTATATGGTATTTCTGATAGAATATAAATTTAATATATACCCTCATTGTAATATGATCTGTATTTTTTATTGTAGATGCTTTATCTGTCAGATACTTTATTACTTGGAGGATATATTCTGCACATTTAAAACATGTGTGTTACCTGGAAACAGAAATAATAAATGCATAATTTACAGATTTTCTGCCGATTGTGTTATGGTGGCATTGAAGCACATATATAGTGGGACAAGTACAGTGCCTGAGGGGGTGAGAGTTGGGGAGCTTGCAGCACTGGCAGATATGCTGGCGCTCGATGGGCTCAAAGATGTCATTTCTTTACATCTAAAAGCTAAAATGTGTCATTACTTTCATAAGGTCAGTTCAGTTTTTACTATAGTATTTCAGTACCGAACAAAAATGCTAAGCTGTATTAGAAAGCGTTTTGAATAGTTATTTTTTTTAATATTTTGGTTCTATCAGAGCATAAAGTACAGCAGTTTTTTTTCTAAAACATAGCATAAACATGTGTAATTCATTGGGATGCTTACATAAATGAAAAATGTGTACTATTATGTATGCTGGATAGACCTCTTGCATTAAAACTTCATAATTAAGAATTTGAAGTTAATGTGTGTGTGCAATTTCTGAAATGTGAAGATTTGCCTTATTTATATACTGTATTATTTGAATATAGCACTACTCTTGTAGTTAATGACAAATTTAAAGAATTTGCTTTTTTTGTTTTGTTTTTGTACTTGTTTAGCCATGCTCAGGATGTCTTGAAGGAGTGTTGGATGTTTTACCCATCGCTGGTGCCTATTGTCTAGATGATCTTTATCATCGATGCTTGCGGTGGGTGGCCAAGCACTTTGTGGTGGTGCTGCCTACTCGTAATTTTGCTGCCCTTCCTCCCGAGGTGCAGGATCGATGCCTTAAACAGTTGCTGGATGATATGGTAAGTTGGCAGACATCAAATTTCTCTTGACTTTGAGTGATCAAAGGATTTGGTAAGGAAGGAGGAGGAGGGGGTGGGGGGGTGGGAGACAGAAATAAAGGATGAAGTTGGTGACTTAAGTGAGATGAAAACCATTTTTCTTTTTCTAAGGGGTTGACAGACATTAAACATGATAATTTGATATGACAGTGTTTCCTCTAGAAACATGCTTCCCAATCGTGTTGTAGGCTCTTTGCTTTTTCAGACATACTACCTGCTTTCACGTAATTCAATTATAATTTGGTGTCAGGGGACAGGAAGCCAGCGTGTATTCATACACATTTTTGCTTTTTGGCCCAGTGTACAGTGGTCCGTGTGAGATGTCATATACAGTACGAATGCATTTACTCTTCACAAATTGCTTCCACCCAGCCTTGTGCCTTATCATATCTTGTGTGTGTTGGTCATTCACTATCTTCATTATCAAAGATTCTCAACTTGGTTGCCCTAATCTTCCTGGCTTTTCTTTACTTCTCTCCTTAAATACACTCTAGTAGTCTACTATCATCCATTCATTAATATGCCAAACCATATCAGTACTGTATACTGCTCTCAGGTCGAGTGGTTTATCAACTTGTGCACTTCACATCCTTCCATATCAATTTCATTCCATACTCTGTCCCTCTTAACATAGCATATGCTTACCAGATTGCCCATTTTTATGGCTCTAACTTTTTATTTGTTCATGTTCACAATTGTCTCTCATACATTTCTATAACCTGAATCTCTTCCTACAGTATCTTGTTTTTTTCAAACAAGGGGTTTTCATTGCACCACCCACTCTTTCCCTTTCCATATTCTCAACTTGATTTATTTCACACAATTTCTCTTATCATAAATCTACTTTGGCCCTTGTTCAATTTTGTCTTATCACATTCATCAATAAATTAGTCAACTTGTAACATGATTTGCATATATATCACTGCTAAAGGAACTTTATATCACCTGTATTCTTTAAATATTGCATTCTCTTCTTGCAATTACAGTGCAGTACTTATGTTAGACCTATCCACTTTCTTCCACTTTCTTTGTGTTCACCTTTCTGGGATATTCTTACCCTGACTTCCCTCATGGCCTCATCCATATATACATTAAACAACCTGGGTGACATAATAATCATGACATGTTACTGCACCTCCACTTTTATTGCCATGTGTTACCTGTTAATCAAGATATAATTATTGTTAACTGCACACTAAAGCTGTTGTCTGGATGTTTTATTCAGTGGGACAATGTGGTATTATTCATTATATAAATGACTTAAATAACTTAGTCTTCATAAAAATTATAGTACATTACTATCATTTTTCTTTGTATGATGAATTCTGTCAACAGAGTGTGAGTAACGTGATAGATACTGCCTTGGGATGTGAACGAGTATTATCATCTTTACCAATGGTCAGATGGGCCCAGCCTGTGTTTGACTCTGCAGCACAGTTACTTGAAGCAGCTACTAGCTTCATAGCTGCCAACATGAGTGGAGTGTTGACGTCTGACAGGTGTGTGAGTAGCATACTTACATGATAATATAAAGTTCTTTGTAATTGTGTTTTTTATTTTGGGTAAATCATTGCCATCCCTGCTCCAGTTCTATTTTTGCATAGTTATATATACTAGTACAGGTAGTCTTATTTTTAATTCCAAAATACCTTTCAACTTGTACCTAAAAGAATGGCGATGCTTGCAATTCGATGTCATTGTAAGACTTACTTCTCAGGTTTATTGGCTTGGGACGAGATAGTGGGTGGAGCATAGAGAGTTTACAAGACACAATGCGTGTTGCATGCGAGTTGATACGTCCTGACCAGGCTGTTCTCTCACACCTTCAACTGGCAAAGTTCCTTGAGCAGAGTCAAGAGGATGGACTACTTGAAGTCTCTGAGGTAAGATCATTTGTTTATTTTTGTGATATGTAAGAAATTGCCAAAGAATTTTGAAAAATAGATCAGCTGTTAAGGCCTAGAGGTCGGTCATAAGCCATCTTGAGTATGCAAACATTGCTCAGTAATGTTGATTTTCTCATGGAATTCTCTTGCTTCCTCCATAAAAAACTATCTATAACATTATTTATTTCCTCTTCCACTTGTAGCACACCTCCATTGCTTCACTGCCACTTGTCTTTAGGTTTACTATGGCTTTCCTTGTGCACAAAGCTTTCTCACTTTCACTATTGACAATATTCGAATAGCTCTCTTCTTCATAACATCAGAAGAATTAGTTTGCTTACATTGAACGCATTGCAAACTAGTCATCTTGGAATATCACTCTTCTTCTTAACCCTAAATATAGTGCATTTAATCTCAGTTACTATATTGTTAAGGGCTGCATCAGATGATTATGTATGTTTTGTCACTAGTGTTTGAGTTCCGATTGCGGTAAATAGTTCCGCATACAAATACAATCATTAGTTATTGGCATCATTATATACAGAATAGGAATACACGTTTTTTCAACGAGGTAGACTGTTGATCGAGTGTACGCTCTTGCTAGGTCAACTCAAAAGTAAACATATGATGATTTTTGTATTTGCCCTTCATATGTGTATGCTAAATATTTCTGAATTAAGACCTTTTGATTGCTTCCTTGAGCCAGTGGCCGATATGGGTTCATGGAAACAAACTACCTGCCAGGCTCTTCTGACTTGTTCACTCCACCATGGGTTCATGGTGGGTACCTTGTTTAAGTTGCCTGGTCACGTACTTGGCTGAGGGAGACGGTAATGAATCTAACTTGTCACCTCTGAGACACCAACTCGCTACCATACAAAGGAATAAATATAGCACTCAATAAACCCCCTCCAAACAAAAATTTATCTAAAAAATGTCAACATTCTGGTAATTTCTGGATGGGCAATGAATCGTGACTACAGCAGCCACCAGATGGCAACTTCAATACAATAGGGTCAGTGAAGCTGGGAACCTGTAACCACAAAGCTTCTGACCAACTAGCAAGTACACAGCATTTTTGTCCTGAACATAATGAAGGACAAAAGTAAAAACCCTGTTTATACAGACTTCGTGAAATACACCTCTCGGTATATCCTCTTTTGCTGCTTGGCAGTCCGTGTTTCCCCACCTTCACCTCTGGAAATTGAAATAAGTTTATTGAGGTAAAATACACACAAAGGGATGAGGTAGCTCAAGCTGTTCTCACCTCGTACCTTAGCCATCTCTGGAAGGTGACTATGATGTAAAAATGAAAATTAAAAGAGATGTAACTTTAGTAAATGGTTTGATAAAAAAAATAATATTCTAAGCAAACTTAATGATTGATATTCCAGTCATAAAAAAGTAATTGATAATATTTAATTTGCAGAACTATCTCAACTTCCTTGAAACCATACTGAATCAGATAGAAAAGTTTATGATTCATAATGCCAACCGAGTAGCAGTTTGTCGCAAGTGGCCCTTGCTCTCTACTAGTACACAACGAAGGATTAAGGATGCTGCTCTTGTAGTGGTTGAATTTTCCCGACCTACTGCCCCCAGACCTAAGTTCTCTTCTGCAAATAGGGTGAGTTTAAGTACTGTACTCAACTAAAGAAAGAAATGTTTCTTACAATCAAAAGAATTAACATTAGTTCAGTACTGTATATATATTTGCCGTGTTATAGTGTATTAACTACACTACTGTTGATTTCATCTTATAATTGATTACTTTTTAATAATTCTCAATACCCCTAATTTGTCTTGCCATATGAAGAAATTTTTATGAAAGAGCATGTATCACTTGTTCATTAATTAAGATGGTTTTATATCAGCTTGAATGTTTGTGAAAGTTTACTGAAGATGACTTTACAGAGACTACGAGGTACCAGTAGTGAAGGCAGCGGTGCACCCGGTCGATCTGGTGACCATAGGTTGATGCGAAGTGCCAGTGCCACAGCTGTGCCATCTTCTCAAAGGGTAGGTGTGAGGCGGCCACCTGCGTCGGGCCAAGATCCTACACGCTGCCAGACTCCTCCAGCTATTCTCTCCCGTCCTCGCACCCAAACCCCCCCTCCAACACGCGCCTCAACTCTACGAGCACAAGCTAGGCAGGCAGCTATACAGAGATCACAGTCTGCTCGCACAGTAGCTGAACGTCCCCGAAGACCTAGACAGGTGTGTTTTTTAGAAGTTTCTATCCATTATTGAAAAATAATTATTGCAATAAGGTTTAGGAGTTACAGATCTCTAGTATATCTTGCCTGAAAATTGGGATATACTGTATTTGGTGAAGATTTTTTTTAATTCTACCCTCCCATATCTTTAAGTATGGCTTGTATACAAATAATTAAATGTTTTTGGTGATTTATTTTGTTAATGTATTGTATTATTTAATGATTGTTTTCTATACAACTGTTATAGTGTGAATTTATTTATTTTTTAAGATATTTTTATGAAGTACCTAGGTCCTTCTCTTCCTTTCATGATATGTACAAATGCCCTAACATCATTGCATCAAATTTTCCGGCATTAATCCTCCATAGCAGTAAGTCTTGATGGTTTTATCATACCTCTTCCTTCTCTGCTTCCACCACACACTATGTCTGCACAGTGTTTTTTTTTAAAGGACAATGAGATGTTCTCTACTTTATTGAATTATAACACGTCTCTGTAGAGCGCATCAAGAATAGCGACTTTAATTTTACAACATTCATTTTATGCAGTTTGTTTTAATAGATGTTTGTAGATATGTATTTTGTTTGTTTTGGTAGTTATTGTAGATATTTATATATTTGGGGCAGTTTCATAGTTTTTCTAATTCTCCGACATTATCCAGTAATATCACTTTTAAGTCTGCTCACAAATAAGCAGCATGACACTGTTATTTTGAGAGTGTGCACGCATGACCCAATCTATTCTATTCACTATTGTGCACTTTCATAGAACCTTTACTTCCTTTCATTAGATAAATATCTCTATTAAATCCATGTCACTTGGAATACTTTATGGCTCAGGCAGTTTAGGTATCTACATCCAGGGGTATAACTTTTATTTTTGGTTTCTCACATCCAGATGATGATTTGAAAGCATTTGGAAATATTATCTCAGACTAGATATTAATGTAATACTGTAGCATAATGCAAATGGGAGCCACTTTGGGAATTTGGCAAATTTTTATACACATTACTTTTGTCTATTGATAAAAGCTAATTTTACTTACATTTAACAAAACAAATTGGAATTTCTGAGCTATGCCTATTTGATTGATCTCTAAGGTAAGATCTGCTATGTTCATTGGACTAGAAACATGAGTCTTGGCAAGTGCCACAAGGCATGTTTCAGAAGGTCCTACAGGGTCATAAAAGATGGCAAGATGCCACTAGAAATAAGCGGATTTTGCCAAGAAATGGCCGACAGAAGGTACATTCCATGTAAACTCAAAGCCATGTAAGAGTTCTTACCTGGGATCAGATGAAGGCCTCTACCTGACTGCCAAGTGATGGCAGTGCCTAATGTGGTCCCCAGAGCCCCTCAGTACTCCAATTCTTCCAGGCTGTATACTGTATGTGACAAAGTCAGCAGACTGGGACCATAGCTTAGTTGACTCTCTCTTAGTGGCCTATTTTATTTGTATATATTGCTTTGTGTGTGTGTGTGTGTGTGTGTGTAATAAGTCTTTGCATGCTCTTACGGTTTTAAACAGGCTTGTTTGTCAGTGATGCACAGCAGATGGTCTTAGGTGGACTTCTGGTAGCATTCCCATTTTCGTCTACGTTCTCTGGTACTGTCTAGCCACGTAGGTATTTCTTGGTATGTATGTGTGCGTGCGTAACTACCTAAGCATAGTTACAGGACGAAAGCTGCACTTGTGGTGTCTGCCTTATAATCTTTGTCATGTTTTCAAGCTTCAGATAGCTTCCACCAATCTCTTTATTTATATTTTTCCAGCCAACCACAACTCTGTTGGCAAAAGAGAATTTGTGTACATTTTTTCAGCACCTTTGTTTTCTTAGCTTGAATCTATGGCCTCTTGTTTTTGAAGTTGCGGGTTTAAAATATTTTTGTCAACTTTGTCAATTCCTTTCACTATTTTGTATGTGGCTATGTGGTTTCATTTTTTTTTTCTCCTTTTATCTACTAGCTGTGGCATAATGCCTTCAGACTCTCCTCATAGCTCTTGTCTTTTTATTCCCAAAGCTATTTGGTAGGATGTCTTTGGACCTCTGGTGAGTTTACTACCTAGAACCACCTCTATATCTTCTCCCTCCCCCTCACCCTATTTTCCATATTCCACATTTCATTATGTGGCATATTGTCGGTATTGAATTTCATCTGTTGTGTGTTGCTCCATTCACTTATTGTATGTAGGTCATTTTGAAGGCATGTGCCAATCAAATGGGTTTGTTCTCCTTACCAGCTTAGCATCATCTGTAAACATATTCATTTAACTCTGAATTCCTCCCTTTGGTGGATCATTTATCTAGACAGCGAATGTCACTGGTGCTAATACTGTGTGTGTGTGGGTGTAATTACCTAAGTGTAATTACCTAAGTGTAGTTACAGGATGAGAGCTACGCTCGTGGTGTCCCGTCTTCCCAGCACTCTTTGTCATATAACGCTTTGAAACTACTGACGGTCTTGGCCTCCACCACCTTCTCCCCCAACTTGTTCCAACCGTCTACCACTCTGTTTGCGAAAGTGAATTTTCTTATATTTCTTCGGCATCTGTGTTTAGCCAGTTTATATCTATGACCTCTTGTTCTTGAAGCTCCAGGTCTCAGGAAATCTTTCCTGTCGATTTTATCAATTCCTGTTACTATTTTGTATGTAGTGATCATATCACCTCTTTTCTTCTGTCTTCTAGTTTTGGCATATTTAATGCTTCTAACCTTTCCTCGTAGCTCTTACCCTTCAGTTCTGGGAGCCACTTAGTAGCATGTCTTTGCACCTTTTCCAGTTTGTTGATGTGCTTCTTAAGATATGGGCACCAAACAACAGCTGCATATTCTAGCTTTGGCCTAACAAAAGTCTTGAACAATTTCTTTAGTATATCCCCATCCATGTATTTAAAAGCAATTCTGAAGTTAGAAAGCATAGCATAGGCTCCTTGCACAATATTCTTTATGTGGTCTTCAGGTGATAGTTTTCTATCTAGAACCACCCCTAGATCTCTTTCTTTATCAGAGTTCTTTAAAGATTTCTCACATAATATATAGGTTGTGTGGGGTCTATGTTCTCCTATTCCACATTCCATAACATGACATTTATTAACATTAAATTCCATTTGCCAAGTGGTGCTCCATATACTTATTTTATCCAGGTCTTCTTGAAGGGCATGACAATCATCTAAATTTCTTATCCTTCCTATTATCTTAGCATCATCAGCAAACATGTTCATATAATTCTGTATACCAACTGGTAGATCATTTATGTAGACAATAAACATCACTGGTGCAAGAACTGAACCCTGTGGTACTCCACTTGTGACATTTCTCCAGTCCGATACATTGCCTCTGATCACAGCCCTCATTTTTCTATCAGTCAGAAAGTTTTTCATCCATGTTAGAAGCGTACCTGTCACTCCTCCAATATTTTCCAGTTTCCAGAACAACCTCTTATGTGGAACTCTGTCGAAAGCCTTTTTTAGGTCCAGATAGATGCAGTCAGCCCAACCATCTCTTTCCTGTAATATCTCTGTTGCTCGATCATAAAAACTGAGTAAATTCGATACACAGGATCTACCAGATCGAAAACCATACTGTCTGTCTGATATTATATCATTTCTCTCCAGGTGTGCTACCCATTTAGTTTTAATTATTTTTTCCAATATTTTGACTATTACACTTGTCAATGATACCGGTCTATAATTAAGGGGGGTCTTCCCTGCTTCCACTCTGTAAATTGGAACTATGTTAGCCTTTTTCCACACATCAGCTACAACTCCTGTAAACAGGGTGCCTGAAAGATCAGTTGAAGAGGGATGCTGAGCTCAGGTGCACATTCTTCAGAACCCATGGTGAAACTCCATCTGGACCAACTGCTTTGTTCTTATTAGCTCTTTGAGCATTTTTCCACTTCGTCTCTAGACACCCTATGTGCTCTATGTTGTTCTCTGGATTCTTATTGTATTGGTTCCTGAAGATTTCATTTT
>WNGS01159612.1:4086260-4114113 GCA_020271785.1 Procambarus virginalis
TCTTCTGTCTTCTAGTTTTGGCATATTTAATGCTTCTAACCTTTCCTCGTAGCTCTTACCCTTCAGTTCTGGGAGCCACTTAGTAGCATGTCTTTGCACCTTTTCCAGTTTGTTGATGTGCTTCTTAAGATATGGGCACCAAACAACAGCTGCATATTCTAGCTTTGGCCTAACAAAAGTCTTGAACAATTTCTTTAGTATATCCCCATCCATGTATTTAAAAGCAATTCTGAAGTTAGAAAGCATAGCATAGGCTCCTTGCACAATATTCTTTATGTGGTCTTCAGGTGATAGTTTTCTATCTAGAACCACCCCTAGATCTCTTTCTTTATCAGAGTTCTTTAAAGATTTCTCACATAATATATAGGTTGTGTGGGGTCTATGTTCTCCTATTCCACATTCCATAACATGACATTTATTAACATTAAATTCCATTTGCCAAGTGGTGCTCCATATACTTATTTTATCCAGGTCTTCTTGAAGGGCATGACAATCATCTAAATTTCTTATCCTTCCTATTATCTTAGCATCATCAGCAAACATGTTCATATAATTCTGTATACCAACTGGTAGATCATTTATGTAGACAATAAACATCACTGGTGCAAGAACTGAACCCTGTGGTACTCCACTTGTGACATTCTCCAGTCCGATACATTGCCTCTGATCACAGCCCTCATTTTTCTATCATCAGAAAGTTTTTCATCCATGTTAGAAGCGTACCTGTCACTCCTCCAATATTTCCAGTTTCCAGAACAACCTCTTATGTGGAACTCTGTCGAAAGCCTTTTTTAGGTCCAGATAGATGCAGTCAGCCCAACCATCTCTTTCCTGTAATATCTCTGTTGCTCGATCATAAAAACTGAGTAAATTCGATACACAGGATACCAGATCGAAAACCATACTGTCTGTCTGATATTATATCATTTCTCTCCAGTGTGCTACCCCATTTAGTTTTATTATTTTTTCCAATATTTTGACTATTACACTTGTCAATGATACCGGTCTATAATTAAGGGGGTCTTCCCTGCTTCCACTCTTGTAAATTGGAACTATGTTAGCCTTTTTCCACACATCAGCTACAACTCCTGTAAACAGGGATGCCTGAAAGATCAGTTGAAGAGGGATGCTGAGCTCAGGTGCACATTCTCTCAGAACCCATGGTGAAACTCCATCTGGACCAACTGCTTTGTTCTTATTTAGCTCTTTGAGCATTTTTTCCACTTCGTCTTAGACACCTCTATGTGCTCTATGTTGTTCTCTGGAATTCTTATTGTATCTGGTTCCCTGAAGATTTCTTTTGTACAAACACACTTTGGAACTTTTCGTTTAATGTTTCACACATTTCCTTTTCATTTCCGTGAATCTATTTCCCATTTTCAACCTCTGAATATTATCCTTTACCTGCAATTTGTTGTTTATGAATTATAGAATAGACCTGGTTCTGTTTTACATTTGTCTGCAATCCCTTTTCAAAATTCTTCTGCCTCTCTCCTCACTGCCGTGTAGTCGTTTCTCGCATCTTTGTATCGCTGGTATGATTGGGGTTTGGCCTCTTCCTGTATTGATTCCATTTTTGTGTCTTTGGTCTCTGGCCCTCTCGCACTTTCTGTCGAACCAATCTTGTTTCCTAGTTCTGTTTCTCTGTTTTGGTATAAATTTTTTGTGCCTTTATCATATATTTCACAAAACTTGACATACATCTCATTCACTTCCTTGCCTAGCAACAAGTCTGTCCAATTATACTCCCTAAAAAATGTGTGTGTGTGTGTGTGTGTGTGTGTGTGTGTGTGTGTGTGTGTGTGTGTGTGTGTGTGTGTGTGTGTGTGTAATTACCTAAGTGTAGTTACAGGATGAGAGCTACGCTCGTGGTGTCCCGTCTTCCCAGCACTCTTTGTCATATAACGCTTTGAAACTACTGACGGTCTTGGCCTCCACCACCTTCTCCCCCAACTTGTTCCAACCGTCTACCACTCTGTTTGCGAAAGTGAATTTTCTTATATTTCTTCGGCATCTGTGTTTAGCCAGTTTATATCTATGACCTCTTGTTCTTGAAGTTCCAGGTCTCAGGAAATCTTTCCTGTCGATTTTATCAATTCCTGTCGTGTGTGTGTGTGTGTGGTGTGTGTGTAATTACCTAAGTGTAGTTACAGGATGAGAGCTATGCTCGTGGTGTCCCGTGGTGTGTGTGTGAATTCCTATCTTTAGACATGTGCAATATTTATCATATATACATTAATTGCTTTGAAGTGAATTGGTGATAACCATTCATTATTCCATGAATTTTCAGGGGAATGACACTTCAACGGACGAAGATACCCATTCTAGTAACAAACGAGCAACACCAGTTGGGGGCTTCACCCGCGGGGCAACATTTACCCGTCATTGTCTCGACCCGAACCAGGTCGACCAAATCCCCAAACTCCAACAAAAGCACCAGCTCCTTCTTCCCGCCCGTGCACTCCCGGACCTCCAGAACCCTCCCAGTTGCCCAGGAGAACCACAGTTGTCAATCGCACACCAAGCCACACGGTGCGTTAATATTCCCCATACATTGTTATGTAGCATTGGTATACATTTACTACTTAAAAAAATACTTTTTAAAGTTTTGTACCTGACTGTGTGTGGTAAGTATATGTAAATATAGATTAGAAATAGTGTATGGATGTCTGTCTATTCTCAAAATGCTTGCCATATTCCCTCATGTTACCTCATCCTGTGAAGGTATAATATTTGTGAGTAAAGTTTAATATTAATGCATTTGGTGATTAATCATTATTCTCAAAGCTATTGACAATTACACAACCTAAATAAAGTGCATTAATATTTAAACAAAAATTATATCTAACTACCCATAACCCATAAAAGAAATGAATAGATCATGCGTGTCAGTGGAATACTTCACATATTACGCTCATTCGTCAGGTGAAACTAATGGTTTTCATTATTTTCATTTTGTACTCAACCATTTCCCCTACACATGCATTCTCTTCTGTTGCTCACGTTTTGTCATCTGTAAAAGTACTCATTGCTGTCGGCAGTTCCTTTATTGATCATGTACATTTCTTGCATGGACTCTAACTCTATCATATTTATTATTTTATATTTATACCTGTACTAACATGTGCAAAGCTAACCTAACCAACTGTAATCTGGTGACCCATGTGCAGACGATGAGCCACAACAACGTGGCTGAAGACATGATGACTACACCACATATCAGTAATTGGAGAAATGAT
The DNA here is from genome assembly GCA_020271785.1 of Procambarus virginalis. Classification (NCBI taxonomy): domain Eukaryota; kingdom Metazoa; phylum Arthropoda; class Malacostraca; order Decapoda; family Cambaridae; genus Procambarus; species Procambarus virginalis. The sequence goes on from WNGS01159612.1 coordinate 4,089,500, forward strand.
AGCACCTGGGTCTCTCCTGGACCATTACCAAGTCATGTAATAATGGTCCAGGACACACCGAAAGGACACATGTTGTCCATTCTTCCCCTGATCAGAAAATAGCCACTGCTTTGCAACAACAAAGCGGAGATGTTTCTGAAAAGCGGTGGTGGGGGACAAAGAAACAATTGCGCAAATTGAAAATGTTGTCCATTTTCCATCACTTTCTCCATTTTCTGGTGTGTGGTTTGGTCATCCTACTGACTACTGCATCAAAAATATTATTATTCCTGAGCCACTATCATTTATAGTACTACATTACATGTCCATTGGCATTGTGCAGGTAGCAAAGGTGAACAATGTATGGTATATGGGAGTCATGCTTATCTTGGCAGCCAAGCTAGGCAACACTAGGCCTCTTAGAACTCATATCTTAGCTCAATGCATGCAAGTGATCCAGTTATACTGTATAAATATTTGTTCATGTACGAACTTTGAAATCACTCAAGTGCCCAGTAGATGTGAGTTCCAGCCCCATCCTCCTGTTTTGGCAGTACAGTACATACTGATAGTAATGATGAGGACCATAGTATATATACCAATGTACAGTACAACAAAATTAGAAATCGGCACTATTGAGTTGGACAAACCAGAAAGCTAAATAATTATCATTATTTAGTGTTGCAAAGACAAACTAACCTAACCTTCTAGGCCTAATACACAATATCTGAGGTCTAGTACGTGTGTTCGCTATACTAGGCCTAGGAATTTTTAAGTTTTTTAGTTTTAGTTTTTTTTAAGAATTCCTTTCTATTTATTATAATTCCTTTGTTACATACGTACAAAATGTATGTTAGTACGAATTTGTGACTGTTGACGATCGTCACAATAGGTACTATCCAAACAGGAGGATGGGTTGATATATCATGTAGTTTACTGTATATTCTTTAAATTCATTTTGATATGCATGTTAAAATCTAGTTTATTTCCACACCAAATTGATAACAGTACAAAGTGTATATCCTGAACTCTGTTGGTTGAGCCTGGCCCTCTATTTCCCTTTAGTTCTGTATCTACCTGTCCCTTTAAGTCTTATAAAGCTGTATAAATCTAATGCTTTTTACATAAATTTCAATAATCAGATAGCCAACCGAGATCATGATCTCCACTGACTGCATTTTATGCATATATTAACTTTCCATGTGCATGTTAAGAAAAGTTATCTTAATACTCGAGGATGTATGAGTACCGTCTTTCATTTTTGGAACTTGTAGAAGTAATAATTTGCTTCTACTGCTCTTTCCTAGACCACAGGTAGCTCTGCTTCTGAGGATGAGTTGCCCCTCAAAAAATCCACCAGCACTCCACAAGGTCGGACTTTGACCTCCCTAAATGAAGGGTCTGGAAATGAAGCAAAGGTTTGGGCATATAGTTAATATCTTTGAATGTACAGTATATGACTCGAGGCTGATTTTCTACGCTTTGCCTTGCATCGCATTAGTCGTAAATTACTGTAGTGGATCTTCATGAGTTATTGTACTGGAATTGCTGCTTTGGTCTTGTGCCTTGTAAGGCAGATGAGATGTTTGTTGTTTTCATACTCTTGTATTCCTGCGTGTATGTCACCAGAGACATAATATTAATACTTTGAGATTTTAAGTGTGTTATGAGGTGGTGGTTGTTGTCTTGTGTGCGAGTAAGCATCCATATATCATTTCGTAGTAATTATGAGGGTTTCATAAATGAGGACTAGTTATTGGATCTTTACTTTTGGATGGGTGTAGCAGTCATAGCCGACTATTAGTGCATTATCGTTTAAAACATTTTTCAGGGGAATTCAAAATTTGATTTGACAGGTTTGTTTAGATTGATGGATTTCTGATTTATTTTTCTATTTGGTGAGTTGGTTTATTACTGCTCATGTTCTGATAACACATTTGTGTCTGATTCTACATGTTGCTTCACTTCCCTATAATTCTAATTAGCATTATTCAATCTTTTATATATTTGGCAGGACCTCTCATAACCCATGATGCATATAGAAATGTTTGGCATCTGTGCTCATGAATATTCATTTGCAAACATTTTCACCCCAAATTTCAAAGTAAACTGTAAAATAGCTTGGAAAACATATTATTCCATATATATATTTATTTCATCTCAATTGGCAAGTACATCTGCAGATATCTGATGTGTGGGTGAATTTGGAAGACTGGAGAGGATAGAAATAGCCTAAGCTACTCTATCCTTTTGAGATTTATCTTATTGTCTCAATAAACATACTTGAACTTTGGAAGACTAAATGCACTGGGGCTCAGAATGGGAGTGCTACTACATTCAATGCACCATTTTACCTAATTTGCAGCTTGTGGCAAGTCCTTACACAAATTCAACATTTGTCAAAATTCTCCAAGGTTTTACTTGACAATAGGTTGAAAACTTTAATATTTTAGTTTGCCATTGTGAGAAGTGGTTAGTATTATATTTTATAATGAAATTAAGCCCCCTTTTTTGTGTTACTCTAAAGAAAATTGATAGTATTTAAATGACAAGCTCAATTACACGATTGTGATTTTCCCCTAGTTTTGTAGACAGTACTGTATACAGTATTATATTTTTTTTGTAAACATTTTGCCTATGTATTGCATTGGCATATATGTGAATCTTCATTAGGTTGCACTAATCAACAATATTTAATGACAGCTTACTCGGACCCAGTCAACAGAGGCAAGGTCTCGAACACCTACCCGACGACCAGAGCTCCGAAGCAGCATCACAAACCTCAGTAAGGCAGGTCGCAGCCAGCAGGAGAGCCAGCCATCTCCGCAGTGCCATTCCGACAGTGGTTCCCAGACTCCAAGGACACCCAAGGTTGACAAGGCAGAACCAAGAAGACAGAGTGATGTCAAGAATGGTAACATCACGCGAACAAGAGCAGTCATGGGGCGAAAAGCTACCAGGTCTCCCATGAGGGAGCCTGGACGTGTTACTGGGCTAGCAACAGGAAGGGGTACTAGTCCAACCCCTTCAACCACGTTTGGTTCAGGTATAACAGGCTGCAGAAGCAGATCTTCCAGTGTTACAAGTAGACCAATCGGTAGTACTGCTATACCTTCACCAGCTGTTGGCAGCCGCTCAAATACTTTTAGTAAAGATGACAGTAAATGTCCTAGTAGAAAGCCAGTTCTACCATAGCATGTTTACATAACAGAGATTCTAAACTGCACACAACTAGTTCATTTAATTTGAGTTTAAATATACAGTACTGTATTGGTTTAATTTCAATGTTACAATTATGGATAAAACGGTTTATGTAATTTAAAAACTGGGCTGCATCCAATCAGGCAAAATATTGCAGTTTTGCTACTGGATAACAGTAGTTTTTCTCCATAGGACATGATCATGTACTGCAGTTAATAGTTATTTTTCCATGAATATTGCCAGTGGAAATAGAATTCTATCAAAATGTACCGTAAAACTTGTTTGAGCAGTTAATTCGTATGTGAACATATGCATTAGCATGACAATATAACTTCAGTACTGCACTCAGGAAAAGGAATTACTATAACTAATCATCTACAAGTACACATATATCTTGAAGGAAATCCTGCATTTACTCGTCTAATATATACTGTATTTCCTTTTGCGACATGTCTCGATTCTATATTTACCTTTAAGCAGGCTGCTTCACTGCTGCTAGTGATCGTCCAAATCGGTACCGTGATTCCTCTAGTCAATCACCTCTTTGTTTAACTAAAGAGGTTGCATATGATTCGTGGAGATATAGATCTCTAGTGCCATATAACAAATACCGGTTCTATAACTGGCTCTGCATTGTGCCATTTAGATGTGCAATTTGTGAGTAGAACAAACAGAAAATAATGATTTCTATATTTTGCTTTACTTTTGTTACAGTAAATTTTAAGTTTAGATTATCAAATACATCAAAGTGTTGTGGTTGAACTAAATACTATAGCAGTGAGTGGCAATGTGATGACAGCAATTGCAGTGGCTAAGTAAATCATATGCCGATTAAAGTGCTCGACATATATTCTTACATAATGCTGGTTAAAGGCCTTGATATATAAATACTTTGCCATAGAAAGGCCATTTAATTTAAACTTTTTGTATGTATAAAATGAATAAGTGCTTTGTATTTTCATAGCTTGCTATATACCAAAGATAAGATTATGATCTTGATTTTGCAACGGTTGCTTTTCTGATATCTGTGATATTTCAATATAAGTATTTTAGTTACAGATAGGATAGCATATGCACAAAAGCATTTATATATTGAGTTATTTTTTCCATGTTTGTATATACATGTCTGACTAAAGTATAAATTACCTTTGCTTTTAAGCTGCAGATTATATTATGCCTTCGTACTTGAAGGAGTAAATTTATTAGGACAAAATAATTTTATATAATTGTTTTCGTGTATGCTTACTCGTTTATCCTATGAAAAGGGTAATAAAGTAATGAACAAAATTGTAATTATTTTACATGAATTTTACGAAGTTCATTTGTATAATGAAATGATATTGTACAAGGACTTTGCAACCTTCCTCTTGAAAGTATTATGCCAAAAGTGACTACTTATTGTATGAGAGTTGTAACATTAATCCAAGTGTAATGATACAAAAAGACTAGGATTAGTTCCCCAATGCATTTGTAAAGCTGTGCCACTAATTTTCACCCCATTATTATTTAAGTTTGTTTCACTTCCTCCAAAATTAGTGCATGTTCTTTTTTATGCGTTAAAAAATATGTACACATTTTACTTCAGCGAGTGTTTAATTGGCTGCTTCTGGCATGATAGTGTGCAAGCCTTTTCCTTCAGCTAATGTAAATTATGGAGTACAATACCGCTCTCCTTACTAGTCCCATAGCTATTAATGTGAATCAGGGTTGTCATGTGTCATGGAGATGGAATAATATATGAATCTAGCTAACTTCATAATTGTGTTACTGTCCTCTGAAAGGAATCATTGCAGTTACAAATATGTTTGCAATTTGTATATTTGAAGCTATTACAATTAATTTTGTTCGTTCTCCTACAAACCACAAAGAGTCGGTCACAAGTTTTTTCAGTTGACTTTCCTCTCTTACGGCTACTTTATCTGACCTCGGCAGCAGTCGCAGTCTGCAGCCTCTCAACTTTAATTGTAGTTAGTATCTTCCTTTCGTGTATTTGGATAAAACTGTTACAAAATGAACAACTGATGCACTCATGTTTTTACAATTTGTAAACTAATGGGCTGTAAACACTAAACAACAATCTAACACCTCCTGGACCTTAATATACACAATCTATGGCCTAACATGTATACTGTACTATATTGGAGTTGCCTTGTCAAAAGTATTCCACCCCCCCCCCCCCGGCTTGAGGCAGTGCATAATTATGGCTAAAAAAATAAAACTGGCATATGGGTGAAAGATTGTAGACAGAAGTAGAGCCCAGGTGAATGAAATGTTTATTTCTACGGAAGTGTGGATGACAATTTATATGGGCTGGGTACATGACTTCGCAGTGTGCAGCAGAGCTGGGATGCTTAGCTGAAACTTGCACATTTCCTTACTTTGGTGGCCTGCTTCCTTAAAGCAATGGTTTTTGTTTATTTCTTTGGTAGGTGCCATAATAATGTGGCACCAACACCACTGTTAACTGATAAAACATGATAGGGTGCCAGAGCGAGACGTGTAACACAACCACTCACTGAATGCCTGAGAGCAAGTAAGCATCTCGGCTGCGTGGCTCCAAGGAGATTGTGCCGGATATATGACTTTACCCTTGCTTATCTGTACAATCTTTAACCCATAAGACCATATCATTTTTTGTCTCCATAATTATACACCACCTCAAGCATGGGAGGAGGGGCGCATACTTTTGACGAGTACAGTACTGTATTCTCCAGTCACTGTGTACTGCACTAGCTTTTCCTGGAGGATAAGTTAAGTTGTTTTATTTTACTGTAAAGTTATCAGCCAAGACACTAGAGTGATGAACCAGAGTTGAAATCTACAGAGCCTTCCTCGACACATTCCTGCCAAAATGACCAACCACAAGCATCGAAGACAGTAGTCGCATATTGTCTTGCCATGGTTACCTCACATGGAGCCCCGACACCACTGATGCTTGTTCAACACTGGTCAATGTCCCTTTAACAAGCTTATGTCCACTAGTCCACTACTTTGCAAATGTGCATTATAAAGGTACCTCAGAATTACTATTTGTTCAGTTTTATATAAAAAAAAAAGACAATGGTTGGGTTCAAAAGAACAGAAGCCTCAAAGCTGCCAATGTAAACACTTGCAAAAATTTATCCAAAGATCCAGGTCAACCCCCCCCCCCCAATCAGTTGTCACTGATGTACTCACCTAATTGTGCTGACAGGGGTTGAGTTTTGGCTCTTTGGTCCTGCCTCTCAACCGTCAATCTACTTGTGTACAGATTCCAGTGTTTCTCAAGCTCCATCATATCTACATATGAAACTGTGTAGTCAGCCTGTGGACGACACCACTGTAGGGATCCCAGCTCATCAACCAGTTCATGTGGGGTCCATTAGTTCAGTATTGTTCTGAGCTTTAGTTAGTCTCATGAGCATGCCAAGGAGGAATCCATGAAGTGAGGAGCTACATAAACTGGTATTGAACTGCCCTCACTTAAAACAAGAGATCCCCCCACCCATAAGTGGGGGGGGAGGAAGAATTTTTTGGGCTTGCAACCTATGGAAACAGGATTTATCCCAAGAAAAAAAAAGCTCAGGGTGTTTAAAATGTAGTACTGTAATATATTGACACCAATCTATAAACAAAAATACATCAATACTGTTCCTTCAATTTAACAAATTACATTATTAAGACCTCAACTTTACTCTATCGTGTGACAAGGTTATTGTAACAAGCTTACAGTATTATCCTAGCCAAAACATTCAACATTTTCCCAACCTTAATAATAGTAACCTATTCAAAAAAGGGTATATAAAAATGTTATAATGTATAAACTCCTTTTTATTCAATTAGCACTGGAATGAATGGCACCTTAAATTTTGTTGAATGCACCAATGTCAACACTTTGAACCTGGAAACAAAAAAAAAATTAGAATATGCCCCAATTTAAAATGCTAATAAATTTTATCATCAATCCTTAAAATATAGATATATATTTTCAGTGAGGGTATATCTCCTTGTTCCCCATCACATGATACTTGTTCAAAAAATATTTAATATCTAACAAATACAAATTTTAAAAATATAAGTTCCCTCCATCTGTTCATTTACAATATACAGACAATGTCTTCAAAATCTTACAGAAATAGCAGCATCATTAATCTTTACAGATAATGTAATGCACTGGCTGTGCATGACTTAGTTCATCCAATGTAAATCAACCTTCTCCAAAAGAGTATTTTTCATCTGCATAACTTGATTTAGACAAAATGCAGGCAGCAATCCATAGTACATTGCACCCAATTTGGTACCAATTGTGGCAGAACAGTGTGTTAAAGTTTGGAATGCTGTATAATTAATTCCTCTCACCCTAGAGAATTTTAAAGTTACAGTGCATCTGTATAAGCAAACCATGTATCTTCATATACAATCTTGGAACAGTGTGTGTATGTGTAGTGTTCACTGTTTGGACAAACTGTTAGTTTGTTAGTTAGGGTAGAGTTTGTTAGTTAGGGTAGAGTGTATTGTGAATTTGATGTTTCTACAGAAATGTTACACCAAGATGCTGTATTTCCATCAGTTGACTCCCTGTTCTGGCATACTTTTACATGCTTATTATGGCAAGTACCTTGGCCATCTCTTACTAAACAGACACTGTTCAGTTATGTTCATTTTCACATGGCAATCCAATAGTTAATCGACCATCAGCCAGCCAAATTTGTGCTATTTCATTATGCCTCTGAACATCTTCCATAAAAAAATCTTTACTGTACTTTAGCCTGTGATTAATCTTTTCTACTGCATGCTTTAACTTTGATCATAGCAAAAAAAAATAGTGCCTTTACAATATGAAACAAAATTTACCATGCTGACTTTCTATTCAGCATGCACATTGGAGTAGATAATGATATGGAGCAATGTCATCAGTTTTAGTTAACTCAGTCTATTCTCATAGCTCATTTTTCTTATGTCTGGCACATGCATTGTGATGTTTATGGACCTTCGAAATTCACATTGGCAACTGATGTTATTCTGAAATATGTACCCCTTGGTGGTAGGCTGGTGATACATCCTCTCAGGCACTTTCCCATTTTGACTCTTGCAACTACTTCCCTAAATTTATACTGTTCAAGTCTACTTTTCCCCCTCTCCCAAACACTACTTTACATTTTTGAGACCTAAACTCCATTACCTATTTCCCTGCCCATTCATGTAGTTCAAGTCCTCCTGAAGAATTCTGTAGTTTAGTGGTTTTGTGACACCATCGTGAACTATTTCCAAGCCAACCCATCAGATTGCACTTGTTATACACAACTAGACCCAAAAATTGGCAAAGAAGCTGTGCATCAGAGATCACTTTAAAAGTAGACGTGATAAAGTTACAGAAGTTTAGTAATTGCACCAACCCACTAAGAAAAAATGGTTCAAGAGTTGAACTACTTCTCTGAGAAACAAAAGTAGTTGAGTACAGAAACAGGAAGCTTACTTTATGAACAACTTGAGGAGAGTTTATGTACTTACATAGTCCTCAATTTCCTGTATCTTCTCACTTAGATCATCTATGGAGACCTTTTCATCTTCAACAGTGCACAGAATGGAAAGCTTCTGAATTCCATAAGCAAGTGGTACAAGTTTGGCTGCAAGTATACGGAGAAGCTTAACATTTAATATTCTATGCATGACTAAATAAAAAAAAAATGTTATAAAAGCAAAGGAAGTATACATTATTACCAATGTATGTGGAATACAACACTTATTCTATGAATTGGCCAAGATACTACTACAGATGTATGACTAGATTCACTAGATACTACATTCATTTGTTACTGTGAAGTATGGAAGGAACTTTTTGGCCAAGTATCCCCCAAGCCCTACAAAATGACAAAAACCAATTTCAAGCATACATTTTTTAATGACTAAATCCAATAAATGATATTACCATACTATCAACATTAACCAATCTGTGTGCTTTAAAATTTCCCATTGAACATGCTTCACCAATGGTCTAAGCTACTTTTTCTGACATAGATTCCCAATGCCAAAAACTGAGTTTGTTTGGCTTATTGAGGTCCTCCCTTTGGCCAATTACTGAATCTTCTCCAGCATACAATCCACAACAGTTCCTGAACTCCCAGGTACCTATTTATTGCTAAGCATACAGAAGTGAAAGGAAACATGCCTAAGCATTTCCATTATGCTACAGAAATCAAGCCTTGGATGCTTCGGTTGTGAACCGACTGCACTGGTCACTGTACTAAAAGACCACCATTTGCACAGTTTATTACTCTAAGATTATATAGTCTATACAAATGCATCCAAGAATGAGACGCCAAAGCTCTTCAAATATATAAATCAACAGACCAAGGTAACACAAGAAGCACCTTATGATGTACAAGATAGCAAGAAAAAAGGTGGATAATGGCAGTATTCTAGATGAGCAGGACTAGCAGGCAACCAGAAACAAATGTCAAGGTGTTAAGGATGTAAAGTTAACACACTGAATAAACTGAAGGAAGAGGCAAAGTCACAGCTTTAAAAGTAGACATGACATTGGTAAAAACATCAAGAGTATCGTTACACCAGATAAGAACCCTAAGACGTGATCATCCCTGCCTGAAGTACATGTACACACGACTCATTATTGATGTTTCCAAAGATCACTGCACTGTCAATGACCAGTCTTCTAATCAAAGTATTGACTCACTGAAGATGGAAGGAGTACATAATACATTAACAGGATTATCTACATGTTGATGCTACCATATACTGCAATATCACCAGGCAACTTGACTGCCTTTTAAGCGTTAACAATAAGATGAAGCACCCAAAATAATGCAGGTTTGCCCTTCACAATATTAGGGAAATGACCGCTTTCACTATGAAATAAGGAACTCCATGACTGGGAGTTTTGTTAAAGAGGGCAAGTTACCACAAGGAACAAAGTATCAGATACAGAAATATAAATAATTGAAAGTGGTAGTCAAGTTGGCATGCAGTCAAATGGTCCAAAGTTTGGTTCCTAGACAGGAGGATATATTTAGGAATATTTCCTTACACTGATTCCTTTCCACCTAGCAATTAGGACATTGTTATGGGTTGCATCTTGGAGAAGGTCAGCTGTTGGTCTGGGGGCAACTCTCAAGCTTAAATAAACTTGTTGTCCCCAACAAGAAACAATGACGACAAAAACTAGAGCAATACTTACAGGCACCCCATACTAGACCATCCATCTGAATTTTACGGATTTCTACCTCCATGGCTGACATGTCTGTCTCGTCATCCCAAGGTTTGCAATCAAGCAAGACTGAAGACTTTGCAATAGGACCAGGTTTTTTTGCCTTTTTCTCAGCATAGGCCTTTAATCGTTCCTCCTTTATTCGTTCGGCTTCTTCATCCTCCTGTAGATAAAATATATTAGCACAATAAAGTAATGCAACAGTTGTTTCGCTTAAAGGTATAAATTAATATTAGTTTCAAAACTCAAACCTGCAAAAATATTGTGTAGCTCTTGCATAGAAAAATACTATAATCAAGCATACAAAACTGGAATATTCAGTAAAAAATTTCAACAATGCTATTTATCTCTTTCTATGCTGTACCCTCTGGAACTGTTCATATCAAGGGCAGAGATGTGAAAAATAAATATTTATTACACAGTATTTTCAATAACTTTTTAACAATACAAAAACAATAAATGTCATTTTACAATACCTGTACTAAATATGGTCCAAGAAACTCAATACAAGGTCCTAAGTTATCCACATGCACAAGGCATTACAAATACTGTACAACCAATGCAAACAATCCAAGAAATGTGATTAATCTTAACAAATTCATTCTGCTCTTCCCACAATTTTTGTCATTCTAATACATGCTTGTAAATTGACACATGATTAATTATATGAATACAAAACAACATTTACACATGTCAGGATTTACAAAACATAACCGATCGGTATCTTAATTAATTTCCTGAGCTTCAATTCCAGAGCTAATTATGTGCCTTTAACCTTTTCTACTACCTCCACAGGCTGAGTGTATATTAAATAAACTAAAATAATCTTAATTATATATCAATTTTAGCGACAGATGTGAGATATAAATATAATGGCTCAAACGGAGGCCTTGTAATACAAAAATCCAAGTTAGTGATGATAGGAATCAAAATTCACATTAACTCAAAATTTTTTACTTTTATCTCTACAAACTATTACCCACCTCATCTGAGCCAAATAAATCAACATCATCATCATCATCATCCTCCTCCTCTTCTGTTTCCATTGCTTCAGACTTTTTGGGAGTGGCAGTAGTATTTGTGGTAGTACGGCTTCCAAATTCTAGTTTTTCCAACCTTGTTGTCAAATTCATGATAGTCTGTTCTAAGGTTGATACAGCTGAAATAAAAGGAAAGTGTTATTCTCTAACAAATGCACTTTACTATACCTGACTAGACCAGAACAAAGACAAAGATATGAAAAAGTGGCATGGAAACCACAGCACAAGTTCAAGGCTCCAAGGAGTGCCGGACCAACCGGGCTGTGGTGGGTATGTGGGCCTGCGGGCCGCTCCAAGCAACAGCCTGGTGGCCAACTCTCACAAGTCAAGCCTGGCCTCGGGCCGGGTGGGGAGTAGAACCAGAACCCCATCAACCATATGTGGGCCTGTGGGCCGCTCAACAGCCTAGTAGACCAAACTCTCAAGTCAAGCCGCCTCGGGCCGGGCTTGGGGAGTAGAACTCCCAGAACCCCATCAACCAGGTCGTAGAAGGCTAATTTTAACCTAATCCTAAAATAACAATATGCAAGATGTGCCCTGGGACTAAACACATTGGAACACGCCCCTACAAACAAAAGAACGCTATGCACAGTACAAACACCCACATTCTAGAACAAAATTCCTAGAAACTATGAATGTGATGGTAATCTCCAGAGGAGATTATCCAGTTGGTGCACCACTGAACCAGATCTGGAAGCACTGAATGGCAAGAGAATCGAGACAACTGACTAGCATACACACACACAAAAGAATCATTCACTAATAGCATATTGGAATGGCCACAGCACAGCAAAGTTTTTTTGGGATACTCAAGTCACTGTACTTGTTGATAATCCATGATTTCTTATCGTGAGGTTATTTCAAGATTGTTGAGATAACTAAATAACTAGCTATCGATAACTATAACTATCTATAGATAACTAGTTATCTATAACTATCTTATTGTTATGTTGATTATAGTCTCCACCTGCCCACAAGTGACATAGGAACCAGTTGGAAAGAATGAGGAAGATCATGTCACAGTACCATCTTGGTATTAGTACTGTACAGTGGAATCTCGGTTCAACAAATCTCCGGTTGGAACACACTTTTCCATGCCAGATTTACTCACCCAATTCGACAAACAAGAGTTTGCTGAACAGGGGATGTGTGGATTTCCTTAGGATGTTGGTACTGAGTCCATAGACAGAGGCAATATTACAAGAAATAGTTGGGCCTTGGGAAAGCCTCCGAGCATATTTAAAGCCAAATTCTATTGTTTTTATTCTCAGTTGGCAAGGTTTTTCTTTCACTTGTATGGTCCTGCTGCCTTAAAAAATCTTTACCTTTAGTTTTGAGGCTGGGAACATCAGAAATAAGCTGCATGTGGTTAAATTTCTTGCAGACATGTTTATTTCGTAGTTGTCCATTATATGTTAAAACGAAATTTTTGCTAAGTCACACCAGCCCAAAGGGCATGGGAAATGCAACCTGGAGGCATCTCCAGTTGCAACAAATCCCTCACTGCAACAAATTGAAGTTGGTACCATATAGTTAGTTTAATCGAGGTTGTACTGTACTACCTCTTGGTGGAGTGAGACCTGTGAGCCAATAGGGAGTTGGCAAGAACACTGCTTGGTAGCCCCAATTACGAGAAGCAGTACTTCAGAGCTTGACGTCATTTGAGTTTGTATTGATTATTCTCCAGTGACATTCCAGTCTGTACTGACTGTTCTGAAAGCTTTTGATTTATGGAACAAATTAACAAGTAACAATGGATACGGGATTGCAGGATTGTTTTAAGTGACTGTCAAAATATACGAGTGAATTTGATACTGTATAAATAGGAGCTGCTATGAAAAGGGACCAATTGGCCTGATGTAATTTTCTTAATTTTTTGTGTGCTTGTGTCTTCATAAAACCATTATAACCTGGAAAGAACATTTGAAAAGAAAACTCCATTCATGGGGCCAATATGTTCATGCCTTATGAAGCAATCCAGTGGAATAGCCAAGAAAGGCCAACACTTTTGATGTTTTCTTATATTCTGTACAATGCTAGATTAGATCAAAAGGGGGGGGGGGGGGGAATAAAAATATTAACTTCTAGATTGTCGAACTTATCCAATTCTGAAATATTCCCCAATAATTAAATTGAGGTCATATAAAAAAAAAGTTTAGAAATGCACCAGTACTATTTCTATAAAGCATGCATATGTAGCACTCACTTTTGGTAAGGTTTGTATTTTCCCCTTCTAGCTTGGTAATGCGGTTCAGAAGATCAGCATTAACTCCCCCACCGCCGCCACTGCTGCCAGAGGCTGTGCGACCACCCTGTAAGTTTGATACTTAATAAGCCAACAATTACATATAATATGCATCTACATTTTAAAGGAAATTAAAATCAAATTGCCGTAATTTGCTACACAGCTATAAAGCACATTGTAAATTTCACTGGACTACACTAATCAAAATTCAATCCAATCAGGCTTGTAATTCTACATTTATTTAGTCTGGGTTCTACAATCTGCAGTTGAATCAACAAACAAGAAGAGTGGAGATACAAAAATTAGAATTTAGTAGCATGATGTTCAAGGTTTTTTTACACACTATCATAAAATAATTTCTATATATATTTTTTATTTAATTAATTTATTCATGTTGATAGCAGAAATAACAATTCATAACCTGGCTTCTCTTTGACGACTGCCGGATAGTAGCACATAACATTACAATGCTTGCAGTCAATGCACTTCAAACACAAGATTATATTGCACATCTCGTCATCTAGGATTTAACCTCTCTTCAAAAGACCACTAATGAACAAGTCATAAAAATATGATCTGGAGTGTTATTGTTTTATTTAGCAACATACTGCAGATGATAGGAGAGCACCGTCAAGAGTCACGGCCCCATCTTACCTCAAGCTGGTGGTACATACCAGGCACACCGAGTAAGCAGCCACATCAAAAGCAGCACTTGCACATTAAAGGATGAACCGAGTTTCTACCCAGACCCAAGTAACAGCAAAACATTCCCATTCCCTCCATTACCATGATAAGTGGGCAGGCTTCAGCTGAAACACTGGGATGCTCATGATCCACTCAATACATTATGTACCTTCTTATCAAGTAAAAAAAAAATGTACTGTATACTGTAGTTATGGAGTACAACAACAGTTGAATCAGACTCCAAAAACTGACTTAATGATGTGTGCTTGCGGGCCATACACATGTAACTGCAAATGAACCCATTCAAGAAAGCAAAACTGCACACACACAATTCAAGATGGGCAAGTCAGTTATCCCCTCCCATACTACCCATTCATACAAGAGCCGGGATGAAAAAGAATAGCCAGACAAAATCGTCCAAACTAATGCAAAACTCAAAATTCACTGCAATAATGGAAGAATCTGAATATGTAGCCATCAGCTAGCCACTTCCAAAGATAGTCAGAACATACAGGACCACATTCAATGAGCCATAACATATTAAAACACAAACCTCCCTCCACTTAATACACTGAGTACAGAGGAACAGCTGCCACTTCTCTCTCGCATGCCTCCTAGCCAATTATGTAGGTTTTATGTTGCAACACGAAATAGATGCAGACCCAAATTGTAATCAAGATGTGTCTAACTCAGAAGCATGGAAGTGAGAGCCTTTGGAGTAATGGCACATCACCCCCACATGCAGTCACTGTTAACTACACAGTGGGACAACAACAAAAATAGATGCATTGTACTCATACCAAGAAAGGAAATACATGATCCTCATATCCTGGAAAGATGTGCCATTTAATCTGGGAACCCATTCGAGATGAAAACCATGATAGATGCAACAAAAAGCCTCAGGCCAGAAAATACAGCCAAAATTTCACCAAGCACTGTTGATCCAGTGTACAAAGGTTACACAATCACAATATAAAACCACCTCCACTGAAAAGTAAACCAAGAAAAGACACAGTTGACTACCTTCCCTGTCATATACCAGTCAATTCTGAGAATCAACATCCCCATGGCCCGGTCACTGACCAGGCCTCATAATTGGTGCTCTGGTCAACCAGGCTGTTTGATGCTGTTGCTCGTAATCTGACATACGAGTCACAGCCTAGTTGATAAGGTATCCATTGAAGGGGTTTATAAAGTTCTCCTTTGAACACCAAGAGGTCGGCCAGTTATACTAACTACTAAATGTAAAGTAACCATCAAGAGCATGTGTTAAGCCAGTATGACTATACAGCATGTGGAAGAGATGAGAACAAGGAGCTGGGATAAGAGGTTGTGAAGGAATGGCCCCTAACCACTTGGAGCATCAGGGATTGAAGACAGACCCTGCAAGAATTAAGGCAATCACTCTATTGATAAGTCCAAGTGGTTAGGAGGCTTCCAACACGAGATGAGTGTGTCTTCTGCTGAAGGGAACAACAGTATGCGATAACTCAGGATAGAACTTGTTAGTTTGCTAAGTAGCATTAAAATTTTCTCACCTGTTTATTACAGTTTTCCTGGCTTTGAAGTTATAACCACCTCTGGTCTTTTCGTTCTCAATTCTGAATATTATCCTCAAACGTCTTCATAATTTACAGATTATTCTATCATTTAATTACACTGCAATATATGTAATAAGTCATGCAACAGAAAAAGGGAATTTGGTCTAGCGTACCTTTCATGCTTTACAACTATACTATGCATTCAGTACTATGTAACAGGTTTTATGCATAATGAAAAGTCCACAAGCATTTAGAACCCATGTATGGTGTTAAGATAGACTGATGAATGAAAGAGATGAAGTTTTAGAAATTATACTTAGTTTAACAGAAAAGATTTCCCTATACAAGCTTTCAATTTAAACTAATACTAACTTAAACTTGATCTGACTTAAAAGTAACATTTATTAGTACTAGTACTTATTAATACTCTGTCTTACATAAAACTGAGCCTAGATGATAAAATTACCATTATATTGAAAGCATTAAGTGCAAAATATTTGTGGAGGGGTGGTAGAAAGATGTAGTAGTACAGTGGTAGTGGTGAGGTGGTTGTTATGTGGTGGTAGAGGGTGGTTATGGTGCTGGGTATAGTGGTGAGTAGTTATAGCTGTATTTGGCAATGGACAATTGTAATAATTGAGGTTCTAGTGATAACTGACGTATGCGGTACAGTGGTGGTGCTTGTTGTGGCAGGAATGGCTGTACTTTTGGCAAGTTGTGGTTGAATTGTGGTGGAGAGAGCAGAGAGCATAAAGATCAGATCAGAATGTAATGTACATGTCATATGGAATGGAGCGAGGTGAGGGGGTGCGAGTGCAAGGTAACACTAGCTACCTACATAGATAACTTTCAAACCGATCACAATTTGGCCAGACGGCTGTAAATAACTAATTATACAACAATAAATTAAACCCCCTGTAAATTGTGAAGTAATTATTGAAGTTAGATTCTAAGAGGGCTAAGTAATTAAATTACATTGCACTTACAGCACGTATTAACAATTTGCTACTTTACAACTACAGTATAAAGACTAATATGAAAATTTACTTACAGTACTACTTTGTATGGTGTGATTATAAGAAATTTTAAATTTGTATTTAATATCCAAGATTTTCCTTGCACTACCATACATAAATGGTGGTAGTAGTTTCAAGCTAATACATGAAGTTGTTCTCCAGAAATCAAACATGCCGAACAAATTTTGGAATAAAAATAGTAATCTATTCTACACTTTCTTGGTGTATAACAAGGATGAGCTGCACAAATATGTCCCCACAGTACAGTACTGTGTACTCCCACTTATATGTAATCTCTTCAAAATTCTAGTTGCAACAGAAGCTTTGACTTCCATTGTAAAAATATACTTGATATTAGCTGCACAATATTTTCATAAAAAGTTTGGTCAATCCGACAGGCATTCTATAGTATCAGATCTAGTCGAGACCAGCATCAAAATACTGTAGTGTTTACTGTACAGTACCACAGCATCTGAATACTGTATACAGTACTAAAAAACTTGTACCAGCATTTAATTATAATTAATATGTAACAATTGTTTGAAATTGCAGTGTTATAAAAGCTATATTTAATGACCGATATTTTTCATTTCTATAAGATATACAGTACCTATTAGATCATGTTCATAGTTCCCTCCCAGTGTTGCATTTCCTTCATGTATTACTGAAAGGTGATCATGTGGCCTTTGTATGATTGCCTTTTTTTTTATTGTTCAGTTAACATTCTTTTCAGTTAGCAAAGATATCCAGCAGTGTATTTGTCGAGCCTGTGCGGACTCCCTGCACGAACCAGATTACAGTATCTGATGGAACAGATTGGGGGAGGGGGGGGGGGAGGTCCGTCCCTGTTGGGCCATTCAAGTGGGAGTACATAGTATTACACTTGCATCTTTAAGCGATTATTGAAATAATTCATACTAGAGCAGAATTATCAGAAGATACAGTACTATTTATTAGATAATCAGGAAGCCCTACAACAACATTGGCCAACACAAAGCAACATCTATACAAAAACAAACACATACAGCTCACTTAAGAGGACCTACTCACAGAGACTAGGGAATTCTGTATTTCTTGCCGTGCCTTGGCTATCTGACTGGCCAGGGATCCTAGGCCCGAACTTCCCTAGGAGATATAGGAAACGACTATTAGATCTTCACATGAAAATCGTTAGTAGCCTCCACTAACCGAGGTAAAAAAAAATGCACTATGTTTTAGAAATACAGTATTACTGAAAGAATTTTGTTGTTGTTTAGGAATGTCATATGAAAATTCTAACTTACTTCAACAAAATGTCCAAACAATCATTGTACAATCATCCCTAGGGTTTAAAGTAGAAACTCAAATAGTGCTATCATAACCATTATTTCTGCTTACACTAAAAAAAAAATAAACAATTCTGCCAGCAATTATTTATTAGAAACAATTCTTGGTTGAGATGACAAAAAAAGGAGGAACTGTTCAATCATATTCACCACAAAGATCAAATATACTGCAGTTGAAATGCCTTTTAATACACTAGTGCTAGTTTGTAATCTTTGAAATACTAAGTCCAAATTAGTAATGTTATGATACTGAAGAAATGTTTTTTATAAAATCAATTATCAATAACCAATCAACAAACCAATGACCCTACCTTGCAAACTGAAAACCATCCTATGCAATGAAATTCAAACTAAATATAGTAAATGTCAGGATGTTTGCTCTAAGACAAACAATATGACAAAGTACCATCAATTTAAATTCAACCTCTTCGTATCATCAAATACAGCACTGTGGTCTGCTAGTACTGTATCCTGTAAATGGCATTGAATTACAGTACATGTAAAATCTGACTGTGTGGCAGTGGACGTAAACCTCTAAACCATAACATGTTCCAACAATTTATTGCTCCCCCTCTCCAGTCGTTAAATTTAAACATGCACTGTAACCTTTAACCCTTAAGTGACTCCAGTTGCTATCTGAAATTTCCTCCTGGGCTTGAATTCCCCACTGCAATTTTGTGCATATAATGTGACAAGTTTATCATGTGCACTATTATGCAGGACTTAACTAGCCGAGCCATTTAAGGGCTAATCAGAGAATGTCCCAATTCAACAGCATGTTTATACTGAAGAGGGAATACAAACCCAAACTTATTTTATAAATACACTGTAGTTGTAAATTTAAAGAATGAAGAGGATGTAAAAATATTGTGTTGGCTTTGTAATCTTTGTAATGCTGTGTTTAACAAATATTTTCCCTACATGTTGCAGGCAGTATCCTGGCTAAATAGTGTACAAGCATGACATATAAAATTACATTTGTCTAAATGCAAAAATGAACGTCCAGAAAATTATACCACTACCAACTATGTTTAAAAAATTTTGTTCATATACATGTTCAGACATTCTTCGTCGTATATCAATACAACACATTAAAAAGAAAAAAGAAATCGGTTAAGCAAACCATGTTAGTTGAAAATTCATTCCTGGAAAACTTAGTGGAGGAAAAATCCTAGTTTAAGTTAGTATCATTCACCTCTATTAATATCACTCATTAAATATAGCATTACAGCATTCTTCTACGGTGACATTTGTGAAGAAAAACTTGAGAGGACAGCCCAAGAGTTTGGTGTGATGGACTATAATAGCTCTTCATTCCAAGAAGCCAACACCTCCAAGGTCGCCTACAGTATCACCAAAGTCAACCATGCAATGCTCCATCTTCAAATAAGATAAGTGCTTTACTAGTTTATTGTGTCATGATCATAAATCGAGCCTGGCCTCAGGCCGGGCTCGGGGAGTAGAAGAACTCCCAGAACCCTAGCCAGGATGCTCCAGTTTTCCCTTCCTCAGGTTACTTCTAGCCAATGGACAGCAGGTGGGGGATTGCAGTAAGCACTTACAGTATTAATAATTCAAATGTATGAATTAAAACAGGTATGATAATTTAACAGTTTAATAACAGTTCAAGGTTTGCAGTTACTGCATGTGGTTTATTTATTTACTAAACCAGTGATCTTAACCCTTTCAAAACAGCATTTCTAAAATCTTGTTACCCTCCAAGGATTGAATTTTTCAAATTTATTAAAACATTGAATATAAATAAAACAAAACTAGATGACAAAAGCAAGGTAATATATATTTACTGCACATACGTTTGCCAGAAAGATTTCAACGTTGAACCATAGTGTTGCTATATTGAAGGTGATTTTTCCAAAAAACACTAGTACTGTTCATACAAATTTTCTTTATGCTTTGTATATAAAATTACTAAATTTAAATATGCAATGATGTGCAAGTACATATTTTGATCCTTGCTATTATACAATTGATGTGTATGTGCATCTACGCTACTGTATTGTACCAGTGCAGACACCCTCCACAAAATGTTAAGGAAAACCAGGTAATATATATACTTAGTTGAGTAGCTAGATTAACTAATAATTATCTTATTACCGAGGAGGTTCTCATAGAAGATGAAAAAAAAAATATACACCAAGGCTTTACAGCCATTGAGAGCCATGTGCAGGCGATGAGTCACAATAACGTGGTTGAAGTCTGTTGACCAATCCACACACTAGAAAATGAAGGGACGATGAAGTTTCGGTCTGTCTTGGACCATTCTCAAGTTGATTGTCGACTGGAGAATGGTCCAGGACGGACCGAAACATCGTCGTCCCTTCATTTTCTAGTGTGTGAATTGGTCAACATTGAGAGCCATGTGGGCATTTCTTAATTACTTATTAGCCAAGTTGTGGGTTCTGACAAACAGTCACAAAAGCAGAACTTTCGCAAAAGAGGTCATTGAGAATTGGCAGACAAAATCACGTCTTTACCGATAAGACAAAAAATTTTGATTCTCAAAACCATTTGTATGTAAATTTTTCTGAGAAAATGAGTGTTAATTTTATCTGATAAACTTACAAAGTGAAATGCTAACATACAGTGTAAAATGTAATTATGAAACATGAGTAATCTAGGATTTGTAAATTTACATGACCAATACAAAAAGCATAATATAATCATTAAGAATTTCATAGATCACAATAATATACTGGTATATAACAGCTGAAAGTAAGATTAAGAATGAATAGGAAATCAATGTTGCCACTAAGGATAATATCTTAAAAATGGCAAATAAAATACTGTAATTGTACAGTATAAATGATGCCTAAATTTGTACAATGAATTTTCATTCTCTATCTACAGGAACAAAAATGGTTAATAAAATTTAGTGAACAAAAATGTTATTTCCACAATATCTTTAACTTCAAGTGGATTGGTAACAGTATCTTCCAATACATGACTATCTCAACGTAATCTTGAGATGATTTCAGGGCTTAGCGTCCCCGCGGGCCGGTCCTCGACCAGGCCTCCTTTTTGTTACACACCCCCAGAAAGCAGCCCTTAGCAGCTATCTAACTCCCAGGTACCTATTTACTGCTAGGTGAACAGGGGCATCAGGGTGAAAGAAACTTTGTCCATTTGTTTTCGCCTCCACCGGGGATCGAACCCGGGACCTTAGGACTATGAATCTCAAGCACTGTTCTCTCAGCTGTCAGGCTAACCCTCCCCCCCCATCCACTGGCAAAATACTGAAAGCAATTTATAAACTCAAAATAGATGACTTTCCACCTTACCTTGGAAATTATCCCTATAGGCCTACCTGTGCAAGCATGCCTCACACAGGATGATCCTATGGCAGGCTATGTAAAACAAAAAAATAGGAAGAGCGCTATTTAGGTATTACGAGACATAAATGATACACAAGATCTAATATTAGCATATACTATATTAAACAGCAATAATGCATATATTAGATTGAGGTAAATTGCTTGGCAAAGTTTTTGCAGAGCTGTATTTATTTAAATCAAAAGTACATAACAGTACATTTGTGCATGAACACTTGCCAAAATGTGTTACTGAATTACAAAAGCCAAATGCAATTGTATGATCAAATCAAATGAGAATTTGAAGGGGTTATATACAAAGTAAATTAACAATAAGCTATTCAAAAGGCTGTGTGAATTGTGAATTGGTCAACATTGAGAGCCATGTGGGCATTCTTAATTACTTATTAGCCAAGTTGTGGGTTCTGACAAACAGTCACAAAAGCAGAACTTTTGCAAAAGAGGTCATTGAGAATTGATGATGTTCTGTTTGATGTTCTAATGACTGGTTGTGCAGTACATTATAATGGACACTTTAAATATTAGCAGAAAGCTTGGGAAAATATTTAATATTTAAAGGTTATAGTACATTGTACTATAGTATATAGTACAAGAAAGACATTTAGAGCATCAATTTCCAATGTTCATGTCTCATCATATACAGCTGTCTATCCATCAATGAAACCTATGCAAGTCTAAGAAAATTATCCATTATAATAATTTTAAGTAAAAGCTCTTCATGCTATCAAAACCAATGATATAATATGGAAACAGAATTCTGACCTGGTCATCATGCACTGTTACTGGAATATCTTAGGAGGATAAGGCAATGTAACCTTGGCATAACAGAACCTAATGGCAGATAGCTTGATGTTCTAATGACTGGTTGTGCAGTACATTATAATGGACACTTTAAATATTAGCAGAAACTTGGGAAAATATTTAAAGGTTATAGCACCCAAGCACTGCACATTCCCCCCTCCCCCTGCTTTTACTGTTTCACACCAGTGAGTTACATTCAAAGAGGGTTCAAATAATTATTAAATGTAAAGATGATAAATGCTAATATGTAGCTTACCTGAGCCTTTTTTTCATAAAATTCACGTTCTGCATCATCCACACGCCACTTGTCAAACCAGATGTTTTCATGAGCAAGTTCTAATGCCATGTTTGGTGATCTGAAAAGCATAAAATAAATTCAACACGCGCAATACTGGAATACTTAAGCAATACCCATTAAGGAAAATATGGCAGATAATATTAAATGATGTGTGTATTCTGCTGGGAAACATGCAGCTCATGCACGGCTGGTTGAGGTCACCCTCGGAAAAAGTGATTTTGATAGGAATTAAACATTCAAGTTTTGAGTGATTATACTTAAAAGCTATTGGCATTTATAATACTTTTTTTTACAAATTTATTTAATAATAAGTATTATTAATTAATAAAAAAATTACTTTTACTGAGACATGGTATGAATCAAAAGGGAAACTTTCTATAAAATAGCAACAATGTGCGTTGCACATGCAATACCCGCAGGAATACAGTATTAACAAACCCCAATGCAATTAGAGTTCTGTTGCACATCCAAGTCACTGGACACCCTTGCACTGTTTCCAGACAGTGAAACATACCGTATCACCCCATTTTAAAATCAATTATGCCAGTAAAATTACTATACGTATATTCTAATCTTGTACAGTATACCTATTTCCATTCT
The DNA here is from genome assembly GCA_020271785.1 of Procambarus virginalis. NCBI lineage: Eukaryota > Metazoa > Arthropoda > Malacostraca > Decapoda > Cambaridae > Procambarus > Procambarus virginalis. Next base: position 4,112,784 of record WNGS01159612.1, read on the forward strand.
ATTAGGCCACTCGTCTAGAATAACATGCTACTCGGTTTCAAAACATTCACCCACATGAATGTCCAAAGATTAGCAACCGAGGGTGTTGGAGACTAGCATTAGGTACAGTATTCTAGTGTTACTGTATATATATTGTTAGGTTGGATTAGGCTTCAAAGTTCATTAGCAAACTTTCAAATACAAAGCAACCTATATTCATTATTTACTGCTAGGCGAGTAGAAGCGTCCAGTGAGGAATTGTGCCCGTAAGACTTGCCCAGGACCAATTACAGAGTCTAGTGGTATATAATATACTAGATTCATTACCCTATGGCACGAACATTAATTGCTACAAGCACTCTTCACTACGAGCCAGGTTTTTGTCCTTTCTGGAATCACCGGCCACCATAATGTAGTAAAGAACTTTAAATTTAGATTTGGTGTTTAGAGATAAAAGTGAGAAATATGAAGTGAAGGAAGGGGGATGGGAACTATTAGGAGAAAGCTCCAAGCTATTACGACTATAATGCACTGGGAAGGGATCAGGATAAGGATTTTGGATGGGACAGGGGGGGGGGTGGGGGGAAGCAAAAGAAGGAAATAAACATCTACATGTGCTGCAGTCTGTGCTTCCACCACAGGAGGAACCATTATCAAAAAGGATACACTTATTAATCATAACCGAAATGCTGCGTGTACTAGTGGCTTTACAAGATTGTAATTACCATGAACATGGTAATTGTAACCATGAACATGGTTACCATGACCATAATTACCATGAACATGGTAATAACTGCATGAACATCAGAGGTCCAAGGTTGTTCAACGTCCTACCAGCAAGCATCAGAATATTACAGGAACAACCGTGGACATCTTCAAGAGGAAACTAGATTGTTTCCTTCAAGGAGTGCCGGACCAACCGGGCTGTGGTGGGTATGTGGGCCTGTGGGCTGCTCCAAGCAACAGCCTGGTGGACCAAACTCTCACAAGTCAAGTCTGGCCTGGGCCGGGCTTGGGGAGTAAAAGAACTCCCAGAACCCCATCAACCAGGTATATGTGGGCCTGCGGGCCGCTCCAAGCAACAGCCTGGTGGACCAAACTCTCACAAGTCAAGCCTGGCCTCGGGCGGGCTTGGGGAGTAGAACAACTCCCAGAACCCCATCAACCAGGTACCATATTATGTATCCTCACATTCCCAATGTACCTTCTTTGTATATGCATAAATAAATAAATAAAAACCAGGCACTTCACACAACTTACATCCCAATTGTTAAAACTGCACAAGGCAATATCATTAAGGCTAGATCAAAGCTCGCCTGGGTTAAGAGCCATAAATGCACCAAAAAATCTG